>PVIH01010529.1:56167-74931 GCA_004025045.1 Sigmodon hispidus
AGGCAAAGATGGAAATAGAAAATCTGAAGAAAAAAGCTGGAACCACAGATACAAGCATAACAAACAGAGTTCAAGAGATGGAAGATAGAATCTCTGAAGTGGAAGACTCAGTAGCTCAAATAGATATATCAGTCAAAGAAAATAGTAAAACTAAAAAAGCCATAACTCAAAATGTTCAGGAAATCTGGGACACCATGAACTGACCTAATTTTAGAATAATAGGAATAGAAGAAGGAGAAGAATGCCAGCTCAAAGGCACAGATTATGTTTTCAATACAATCATAGAAGAAAACTTCCCTAATCTGAAGAAGAAAATGCCTATAAAGATACAAGAAGCTTACAGAACACCAAATAGATAAGACACCCAAAAAAGTCAGCATGCCACATTATAATCAAGCCACAAAACATATAGAACAAAGAAAAAATTTTAAGAGCTGCAAAAGAAAAGAGCCAACTCACATATAAAGGCAGACCCATCAGAATAACACCTGACTATTCAATAGAAATGATGAATGCTAGAAGGGCTTGGTCAAAAGTTATACAGACGTTAAAAGAGCATGGCTACCAAACTAGAATACTATACCCTGCAAAATTATCAATCACCATAGATGGAGTAAACAAGGTATTTCAGGACAAAGTCAGACTGAAAGAATATCTATCTACCAATCCGGCACTACAGAGAGTATTAGAGGGAAAACTCCAACCTAAGGACCCCAGATACACCAAAGAAATCACAAACAATCAATAATTCCACAGAAGAATAACCCAGAGAAAGGAAATACAAACAAGTTACCACCAAAAATGGCAGGAAATATGAATCAATGGTCACTAATTTCCCTTAATATCAATGGTCTCAATTCTCCTATAAAATGTCACACACTAACAAGATGGATACAACAACAGAAGCCATCCTTCTGTTGCCTACAAGAAACACACCTCAACTGCAAAGACAGACACACAGGCTTAGAATAAAGGGTTGGGAAAAGCTTTTTCAGTCAAATGGTCCTAAGAAACAAGCGGGGGTTGCAATCCTAATATCTAACAAAGTAGACTTTAAGCTAAAAGCAATTAAAAGGGGCCAAGATGGTCACTACTTACTCATCACAGGAAAAATTGGTCAAGAGGACATTTCAGTCTTGAATATTTATGCCCCTAATATAAGGGCACCTACTTATGTGAAAGAAACACTGCTAAAACTCGAATCCCACATCAATTCTTACACCCTAATATTGGGAGACTTCAATACTCCACTTTCAACCCTGGATAGATCAACCAGACAGATTCTCAACAGAGAAATAAGGAGTCTAAAAGAGGTTATGATACAAATGGATTTAATAGATATCTACAGAAGCTTTTACGCAAACGCAAAGGAATATACATATTTCTCAGCTCCTCATGGAACTTTCTCCAAAATTGACCACTTAATTGGTCATACAGAAAATATCAAGAGATACAAAAAAATGAAAATAACCCCTAGTAACATATCGGACCACCAGGGCCTAAAGTTAGAGTTCAACAACATCAAAAACCCAAAGAAAGCCTACCAACTCATGGAAACTAAACATAACTCAGCTGAACCATCTCTGGGTCAAGGAAGAAATTAAGAAAGAAATCAAAGTCTTCCTAGAATTTAATGAAAATGAATCCACAACGTATCCAAACTTGTGAGACACAATGAAAGCCCTCTTAAGAGGAAAATTCATAGCACTAGATGTCTACATGAAAAACCTAGAGAAATCCCACACTAGAGACCTAACAGTGCAGCTGAAAGCCTTAGAACAATTAGAAGCGAACTCACCGAGAAGCAGTAGACTGCAGGAAATAATCAAACTTAGAGCTGAAATCAATACAATTGAAACAAAAAGAATAATACAAAGAATCAAAGAATCTAAGAGTTGGTTCCTTGAGAAAGTTAATAACATAGATAAGCCCTTAGCCAAACTAATCAAAAAACAGAGAGAGAGTGTTCAAATCAACAAAATTAGAAATGAAAAGGGGGACATAACAACAGATCCCCAGGAAATACAGAGAATTATCAGATCATATTTTGAAAATCTGTATTCCACAAAAATGGAAAACCTAGAAGAAATGGACAGCTTTCTGGACAGGTACCATCTACCAAAATTAAATGAAGATCAGATTAATTACCTAAACAGGCCTATAATCCTTAAGGAAATTAAAACTGTCATTAAAAGCCTCCCAAGTAAAAAAGCCCAGGTCTAGATGGTTTCAGTGCAGAATTCTATTAGACATTCAAGAAAGAACTACTACCAATACTTCTCAAAATGTTTCATACAATAGAAACTGAAGGAATATTACTGAACTCTTTTTATGAGGTCACAATTACCCTAATACCCAAGACACTCAAAGACACTACAAAGAAGGAGAAATACAGACCAATTTCCCTTATGAATATTGTTGCTAAAATTCTCAACAAAATTCTGGCAAACCATATACAACAGTATATAAAAATATCATCCAACTTGATCAAGTAGGCTTCATCCCAGAAATGCAGGGATGGTTCAACCTATGATAAACAATGACATCTATCATATAAACATACTCAAGGAAAACACCACATGATCATATCCTTAGATGCTGAAAAAGCCTTTGACAAAATTCAAAACTCCTTTATGATAAAAGTCCTGGAGAGAGTAGAAATACAGGAAATATCTAAATATAATGAAGACAATTTACCAGAAGCCGATTCCCTCCATCAAACTAAATGAGGACATACTCAAAGCAACCCCACTAAAATCAGAAACTGTGGAATTCAAGGATGTGCTCGCTCCCTTTATCTATTCAATATACTTCTTGAAGTTTTAGCTAAAGAAATAGGAGAACAAAAAGAGATTAAGGGGATACAAATTGGAAAAGAAGAAGTGAAACTGTCTCTATTTGCAGATGATATGATTATATACATAAGTGACTCACAAAATTCTACCAAGGAACTTCTGCAGCTGATAAGAGCCTTCAGCAATGTAGCAGGATACAAGATTAACTCAAAGAAATCAGTAGCCCTTCTAAACACTAAAGATAAATGGGCTGAAAAAGAAATAAAGGGAACATCACCCTTTATAATACCTGCAAATAGCATCAAATATCTTGGAGTAACTAAAACCAAAGAACTAACAGATCTATTTGTCAAAAATTTTAAATCACTGAAGAAAGAAATTGAAGAGGATAACAGAAAATGGAAAGGTCTCCCATGATTCTGGATAGGTAGGATCAACATGATAAAACTGGCAATTCTACCAAAAACAATCTAGACATTCAATGTAATTCCCATCAAAATCCCAGCACATTTCTTTTACAGACCTTGAAAGAACAATACTCATTTTCATTTGGAATAACAGGAAAGTAAGGAATGCCAAAAACAATTTTACTCAAAAAAGAACCTCAGGAGGCATCACCATCCCTGACTACAAGTTACAGTATAGAGCTACAGTAATAAAAGCATCCTGGAACTGATGTAAAAACAGACTTGTAGATAAATGGAATTGATTTTAAAACCCAGTCATTAACCCACACACCTATGAATACCTGATCTTTGACAAAGAGGCCCAAAATATTCAATGGAGAAAAGATTATATTTTTAACAAATTGTTTTAGAATAGTTGGATGGCAGTGGGTAGAAAAATGCAAATAGATCCAAGGCTGTCACCCTACAAAAACTTAAATTTGAGTGGATAAGAAACTTGAACATAAAGCCAGCCACTCTGAACTTGATAGAATAGAAAGCGGAAAATTCCTTCCAACACATTGGCACAGGTGACCACTTCATAAATATAACACCAGTAGCACACGCATTAAGAACAGCAATCAATAAGTGGGACCTCCTGAAACTAAGAAGCTTCTGTAAAGCCAAGGACACAGTCAATAAGATAAATGACAGCCTACAGAATGGAAAAAGATTTTCACTAACCCTACAAGTGACAGAGGACTGAACTCTAAAATATAGAGAGAACTCATGAAACTAGAGCACAAAATCTTGAATAACAAAAACAAAAAAAGGGGTTCAGAACTAAAAACTGAATTCTTAGCAGAAGAATTACAAATGGCTGCAAGACACTTGAAAAAGTGCTCAATATCTTTAGCCATCAGAGAAATGCAAATCAAAACAACTGAGATACTACCTTATACCTGTCAGAATGGCTAAGATTAAAGACACAGATGACAGCCTATGCTGGAGAGGTGATGGATCAAAGACAATACTCCTCTATTGTTGATGAAAGTATAAGCTTGTTCAGCCACTCTGGAATGCAGTATGGCGGTTTCTAAGAAAACTGTGAAGCAATCTCCCCAAGAACCCAGTAATACCACTACTGGGCATATACCCTAAACATGCACATTTTCACTCCAATAGCATTTGCTCAACAATGTACATACCAGCATTATTCATAATATCAAAAACCTGGGAACAACCTAGATGCCTTTCAACTGAAGAATGGATTAGCAACTGTGGTACATGTACACAATGGATTACTACTCAGCAATAAGGAAAAATTATATCCTAAAATTTGCAGACAAATAGAGGATTTGGAGAATATCATCCTGAGTGAGAAATCACAAACCCAGAAACATAAGCAGGGGATGTCTTTTTGTTTAAAGTCTACTCACTCATTAGCAGACTTTAACCAAAAAGCAAAGCATGTGCTGCAAACCACAAACACTGAACAGCTTGGGATCTGAAGTACCTTGGACCAGCACCTTGGAGTCCATTCCCTCCAGAGGAACACCTGACCCAGTCTTAAGGTTGGGTTGAGGAAAGCAAATCTGCCCGGACTGGATGCTAAACCAAGCCCCCTTGTGACCTTGGGACCTCCTGCCTTTGCTAAATAAGGAGATGAGGAGAAGAGAGAGTGACTGGAAGGCATGGGAGGAGGAAGGTAGTTTGAATAAGGGGATACATGTATAAAACTTAAGACTTTATTCATAATAAAAAAGAGAAAAAGTTGATTCTTTTGAACTTCTAGTTTTATCAAGTAAAGACTCTTTTTTAAATCTTTGGTGGGGTTAAGGACTTGAAAAAGTTTCCTTGTTACCAAATTCTGAAAAGAAACTAACACAAGTGGTAGAAAGTAAGTAAGCTTGAGAGACATAAGAGCTTAAGTTGTTTATTCAAGAAAATGTGTTAAGATCTAAAAAGATAGCCTAACATGTGAATACAAGTTAAGATAGAAAATAAATTAGGTACATAACTTTTGACTGACCAATATAGAATAGATAATAAATATTTTCTCTGAATTTGCCAAGTACAGACAAATTAGTCATTGTAAATGTAATTCTTACCTGGTAGTTGTTCTTACTGTATACAGCATTACTATGTTAGTGTTGTAAGTTTTCCTTTTTATTTAGACAAAAAAAATGGGGAAATGCTGTGTGATATTTGTATTCTTTGTGAAGATAAATTGCTGTAATTGGTTTAATAAAGAGCTAAACATCCAATAGCTATGCAAGAGGTATAAGTATAAATTACAGGCAGAAAGAGAGAAAATAGATAAATATAGATGTAGTACAGACTTCAGGAGACATAGAAGAAACCTGGTGGTTGATATATGACAGAAAGCAGATTACTAGAAATGGGTTAATAAGTTATAACAGCTAGTTAAAAAAAAACCTTAGCTTAGGGCAAGCTTTAATAATTAATAATAAGTCTCTATGTCATTATTTGGGAGCTGGCTGGCTGGTAGAACAGAAAACACTTGTTATAGTTTCCAAATGTTTGAAGGCCATGCTTTCTTTCACTGGGAAAATCAATACAGGCTACTGTACCTTAGCAATAGACTTTATCAGAGAAGACATCTTTGTGCAATTTGTTGTTTAAAATACTTAATTTATCATGCTCTTACCAAGCAACATAAACTCAATAGAAAGTACAAAATGAAACTCTAAGGACTAGATTTTATCTGGCTGCTAAAGAGACCAATGAATGTAGATGAAAAAAAATTGTGTTGTTACTAGTTTTGACTTTGTGATTTGTTATTATTTTTTCCTTTCTGTTGACAAAATAATTCCTGTATAACATCCATTCCCTCTAGGTGGGCTGAGAGCCTCTCCCCTTGCATTACCAAGAAGGTAGCAATTCATACAACCTGGACAACAAAAAAGACCATTCTAAACTTACAGTCACTAACATGGGGCCCAAGATGGCTCCATCAGAGGCAGAGCATGACCATATTTTGGAAAGTCTTTTCTGGAATTCTGAATTGCAGGGCTAGATAATGTTTGGCACAGCACATTGACCCTAATTCTCACTACTTTTTAATATCTTGATTGAGAAGGATACCACCACAAAGACAGGACACAAAGGAAAGGGAGACTATAAAAACAGGCCTGATGACTTAAAAGCTCTTGAACATTACTTTAACATAGCTCTCTAATATTTAGTAAAATGACTTCATCTCTTAAAAGTAATTGACTCTAGTGGGAATGATCATGAATTTAGTTCATCCTAGTAGCTTACTGAATAATCAAAGCTTCTTCTATAACAGAAAGAAACATATTAATGGGCTAGTCTTCTGGGAGCAAACTTCAGGGCAGGGTAACAGGGACTATTATTAAGGTGATCCAGGTTTATCTGGAAACACATTCAAGTGTTTCCATTGACCTTGGCAAGGCTTCAATCATGCTTTAAGCTCTTTGGGTTTGTGCTCCAATTGAGAGTGTAATAAGTATATTCTTGCTATTACAAGTAGGAATTCTTCAGACACCTTGTCCTGGAGAGCTTTATTTACAGTTCACTGGTATTTATACTGGGTGGATGCCTCCTTTCTGTTCTTGTAACTAGTTCTGATATTCATCAAGAAGTGAATTTCAGTACTTGTGTTCCATGACATGTTTAAGAAAAAAATCAGCTCTTTCAGTGGAGAAAACCCATTTTTCTTTCTCTCAAGTTTATTGAAGTAGTATAACTGCTGTAATTTAAAACTCCTGAAGGAGTTTAAAATTGGCATTGAATAAGAGAATAACTGGAAAACTTTAAAGTAAATACAATTTTGAGCTGAATTTAGAGGAAATGAGAGCTGGTTGAATTTAGAGATATAAAAAGTCTGGATACTATACAAACTACAACTCTGACTTTAATTTTATATATTATTATAAATAGTTCTTAAAATAATAATTTATTTAACTGACATGTATAATTTTTAGGGTAGTCATCTAAAGATAGTTTGATTTTACTTTCTTTCTATAAAGTACATAATATGTACATATTCCTGGAAGTGGGTACTCCGCTTACAAGTGTCCTTAATTCTCAATAGCTTTTAACAGCAAAAGAAATTTCTCCTCCAAACATCATGTCAACACTCATGTCTAATACTCATAGCATAGTCACAAGCTGGATCATTAGCTGGTTATTGGGGCAGAAATTGACTACTCAGCAATTAATTACAAAAGTTCCCACTCTCATCTTTTTAACCAAGACTAATGTCAAAGGTGCAGAAAAAGTGCAATCTTTCCCCAGAAAATTCACTTAAGACCCATTCATTAAATTCACTAAATACCATTCATGTTACTATTACCCTGAGTAAGAAGAGATTTATCCAAGCCCTGGTTTCAAGTAAGAGGAGTCAAAGAGAAAAATTGGGTAAAAGCATTGCAACTTCATCAGTCCTGCTACCTGAAAGGGTCTGAGCTGACAGGCAAACACCAAAGATTCCAGGGGATATATATTCTGCACTTACTCTTCTTCATGACATTATACAGAAATAGCCATTTATTTGTTAAAATAATGCTATTAAGAAGGTGTACAGCAAACGAATGAATTCTAAATACCCTCACTGATGAGGCATTTAGTCCTCTGTCCAGACTGTTCTTATATTAAAGACTCATTGGTACCCAGGAGATTAAAAGTGTATTGTTTCCTCAGAGTAGTGTCAACATCTGAGACATAAAATGAACAGCTGTCATCTAATACTTTCTATTTTTTCCTAGAGAACAGATAAAAGAAAATACCTCTTGCATCTCTTAGGTGTTTTTAAATTAAAATAATAAATCTTTTTTTTTCCTGTACCATCTTTTATTATTTAATTTTTTTTATTTTGCATACCATCCACAGTTTTCTCCCCTCCCCTACTCCTGTTCCCCTGTTTCCCTGTTCCATCCGTATTCACTCCTCAAAGAGGGTAAGGCCTCCCATATGGAGTCAACAAAGTCTGGCATACCAGCTTGAGGCAGGACCAAGTCCCTCCCCACTTCATCAAGGCTGAGCAAGGTATCCCTTAATAAGGAATGGGCTTCAAAAAACCAGTGCATGCACCAGAGATAAATCCTGGTCCTACTACCAGGAACCCCACAAAAAGATCAAGCCACATAACTGTCCCTCACATTAGAGGGCCTAGTGTGGTCCCAGGCAGGTTCCCTAGTTGTCAATCCAGAGACCTTGAACTCTACTAGCTCAGGACAGCTAACTTTGTTGGTTTGACTCATCATGATCTTGACACCTCTTGCTCATGTAATCTCTCCTCCCTCTCTTCAACTAGACTGCATGAGCTCACCCAGTGCTTAGCTATGGATTTCTGCATCTGCTTCCATCAGTTACTGGATGAAGGTTCTATGATGAAAATATTTCTAATGAGAACAAAAGTATTCAATCACCTATTGTTAATTCTTGCTCTAATGTGACCATTCGTTTCTTAGTAATATGCTTACATCATAATGGACATATTTCAGAAAATACATTGGCTCAGTACAGGTGGTTGAAAACTGTACTTTCTAAAATGTACTACAATGCATATGAACAAGAGGGAAAAGCACACATATTTATCATGCACACATTCACAATACCACATAAGATATGAAACACAAGGTCCAATTAGTTGATGACTATAGGTGGTAATAAAACTGGGCAATGGAAGGGACAATGACAATTGTAGAAGAATAGTTAATCATTTATTGAAGTAAAGAATGCTTGTGAAAAGACATCCAGTAGCCTCCTCTGGAGGTGTTAACACAGTGAAGGATGATGAAGAACAGTACTCTCTCACGTGAACAAAGCTGTTCTCTTGCTCAGAGAAAGCAATTCATGAACTAGCATCTGACTGTGGGACACTGAAGCCTATCCTCTTAAAAATCAACAGTAATGTTTCTACTGAGCTATCTGTCCAGCCCTCTTATCAGCTCTATTTTAATGAAATATAAATAAAAGTTTCCAGGGTATGAAAGACTGACAATAAGACCCTAGTATTCATTAGAAGAAAACATGTAGGTCACTGATCTCAAACACATAAGAGGTATTATTATTACTTATTGCAAAAGAAAACTTCTGTTGCGCCCTTTGAAATGAGTATAAAAGCAAGAATTCATTCAGGAAGGGTCAAATGCACTGAGGTTGGATAAATGAAATTGATATGGTAATTACTCTTACATGGATCATCATGCCGACAGACATCATAAACACGCAGTGTGATGAATTACAAACATTCCATCACTGAGAAGCTGGGTAGATGAGCTTCATGGGTATACTTAAAAATGTGTCGCTTTAACAAAGTGGAAAAGAACAAGTAAGGAAAAACTCTTCCCAGAAGCCATCATAAATAATTCATGCAAAACAGTTTTAAAATTGTTACAAAATTCAATTTAAATGGGGTACAGTTTTTTTCCCAAAACTATTCCTTAGTTTCCAAATGAGCTTGCATTCTGGAGCCACAGCAAGTGTCCTGAGGTCCAGAAGTCAGAGGGAAGAATACAATTCCTACCGTTAAGGAACAGATTTAGTTTCAAAAACTGTGGCATCAAATGAGCAATCTCTCCACCTCCATTGTTAAAACAGAACAAAGTTTCTACTAAGGAGGCCTCCTATGCCCAGGGCTGCCTTTGGTCCTCTGCTACTGATTCAAGGTCCCTCTGATGTCTGGATGAAACCACTAGTTACTGTCTAGAATTTATAAAAAATTCTGTTTCCATTCTGGCTTTTTCAGTCAGGCAACATTGTGCCAATCACTTAAAGCCATCAGAGTTTACTACTTCTACTTCGGCATAGACAAATGAACAGTATCTTTCAGTATTTCTTTGGACAGTTTTTTTTTTTTTATGAATATAGTAAACAGTACTTCTTTAAACAAAAATTAGAGCAAATAAGATCCAAAATTTTTAGAGGCATAGTTCTGCCCTCTGCAGTGTTGTGGAGACCACTCTCCAAAGAAGACAATGAAGAACAGAAACAGTCTGTCTTCCAGAGACAAACTCTCAAGATGGTCCATTTCTAGCAGAAAACCTGTTCAGACTCTCTTGCCTGGATTTTCATTTGCATTTAAAAGAGATAAACTAGCTTGTGTCTGTGATTTAAAGATGATTACTCAGTGTGTGGCCACATTAAGTTTCTTTTGCATTTTATTTTTTCCCCTTAAATTTACTGTGGGAAAAACAAAAAGCAGGCCTAAAGTGTTTTTTATGAGGTTGTTATAAATTATTTTAAGAACATTTAAAATTCTTATATAATTATTTGTCTTACTTAACAATTTGCTTAATGTATTCAGCAGGTTATATTTATTTGTTTATTCTTTTATATTGCATATGTAACAATGCTTACAGAAGACAAATCTGTGAATTTGTGAAAACTAGAAAGGAGAGACAGGAAAAAAAGTATGTACTTATATTTTAATTAATTAACTAATTAATGAATTAATATTTTGCCCTTAAACTGATGCTAGTTTTTAAAATTTTCCTGATATCAAGCTAAATGTTTGACTTAGGTTTCCGTGTAGCTTATTTCCTATTCAAATTTTTGCAATATTTTAATCTTAAAGATTTAAAACATGACAGACAAGATGGCTTCTTGGGCAAAGATGTCTTCACACAAATCAGCATTGGACATTTGTTCTACAGCAAATGTTCAGCAGCAACAGTAGTCTACTTTCTGTTACTATCATAAAATACTTCTGTAAGCAACATATAATAAACACAGACTTATATGCTCTCAGTTTCAGTCCATGTTAGGTTAGCTCCTTTGCTTTCTGCACTCATGGAAAAGGAGAAGGTACAATGGTAGGGTGGACAATATGTTCTGTCAGTCAGGAAACAAGAGGATTAGAAGAGTGTAGAATCCCAGAATCTTGTAGAGTTTGTGTCCAAGGCCTTACAGGTTATGTTGTTATTGTTTGTTTGTTTGTTTGTTTGTTTCTGCCCCATACTGGATACCACTCCTTGAAATGCCTACTCCCTCCCACCAGGAGTTGGTGACCAGTCCAGTAACAGGTAAACCTCAAGATAACACTTTCATAGTCCATAGCACCCACCTGTATTTCATAGATGTTACCTGTCATTCATTTCCATTCTCAAGAGGCTGGCCCCTTTCCATTACCCCATCCCCCTCCCCTCAACTCAGCATCCACTGCAGGTAGGTCTGATTTCCTCATCCTAATGTCATGACTGGGTTAGGTGTTCCTCTGAGAAGAATGGGCTCCAAAGTGACATTCCATGCATAGAAATACAGTCTGATCTCTCCCCTCTAGGCTCCATATACTGCCCATGTCAATGAACAGCTGCCTATCCTTGGAGGACCTAGTTCCTTTTCTTCAAGGTTCCCCAGTGGCTGTTCTTAATACAATGAGCTCCCCAAAGCTCTAGCCAGTCATCACTGTGGGAGTTTTCCTCATGATCCCTATCCCTTTGCTCATATAAACTTTTCTCCCCTGATCTCAGCTACACCAGGAGCTCAGCCCAGTGCTCAATGTTTTTACCAAGACCCAAAACAAGAAGTTACTGGCTCAGAATATCAAATAACAGGTGGAAAAATCCTTAATACCATGAGAACATACAAAAGACACCTTTTGTTTATAACTTGACCCAGAAATTTGTATTTTATTAGAGTTGGAACCATGTTATTTATCAAAAAAATAAGCAGAAAATTCTTTGAAAAACGAGGAAAAGATATATGATCTGAACTGAATAAATTAACGTTTACACTGAGTCAATTTCTTGCTATTCCTCAGATGGCTATTTCATCCTGGTATTCTGTTATATGGTTTATAGGATGGACTACTCCACTGTATCACCAAAAAATGATGTCATTCGTGTAAGATATTAATTCTAATTCCCAGCAGCCATTAGTTACCAATAGTCCATCATCTCAAGGTGGGACTCATGAGATCTCCCAATTCCATGTTAGCACACTTATTGATGGTTATGTTGTTCTGATATTGTTTATTTAGAGATGTTTGAGAAACTGTTTTACAGCACTTTCCCTAGTATTCTGGCTCTTACAATTTTCTACCCCCTCTTACACAGTGTTCTCTGTTCTATAGATGATAAGGATATATCTGGTGTGATGTAGATGTATCAGCTAAGGCTAGTTCCTCACAATCTATAGATCCTGCATTGTGTCTAGTTGTAATTTTTCTGTGATGATCTCTATTTACTGTAGAGAAAAGCTTTTTTTCTTTGATGATGGGTAGTAATAATATTTATCTGAGAGCATACAGATAAGATTTAGAGCATAGCAAGGAACTATGCTGGTCTAGCAAGGTTGTATTCATATATGCTTATGAACACTTTTCCCCTGATAGCACCTTCTTCTGGCTAACTCTGGTCTTTATGTCCCTGCTCACACAGTCTGTGATTTCATACCTTCTAACCTAGACAACTTCTTTCTCCTCAAATGGCACAGGTAATATTATCCTTAAATAACATTAACATTTCATTGATCATCATTACAAACTAGAAATTATTTATGTACATATTCTTGGTTACCTTGTTCATTAGTATGTATTTAATATGCCCTTGTAACACATAGTAGGTATCAAATTACAATATTGGCTGCAGGCATATATACAGGAAGGAATTAATTTTGTGACAAAAATTTTAATTACTATAACTTAATTTTTCTTAAGGCACTTTTTAAACTTACTATACATGAATATGCAAATTGCTGTGGTGATAGGAGACATACATATTTCTGTGTTTTCTCTTTTAAATTTATTCTTCTTTGATTCAATATATCCCAATCACAGTTTCACCTACCTTCACTGTTCCTCCCAGTTTGCCCTAACTCCCCTCTCCCCTAAATCCACCCCTCCTCCACTTCCTTCAGGAAAGGGCACAAATTTCTTTTTTTTTCTTCTTTCTTATTATTATGAATAAAGAAGTCACATTTTCTATCCCTGTACATCCTTAATCAAGGTCACTTCCCCCTCCCACCACATCAGATCATTCTCTCTTCTCTACATCTCCCCATCCCCCTCCATGGGCAGGCAGTCCCAAGGTCCCATGGTTCCAACATTGCTTAGTTCACCCTCCACTCCGGCAAAACCAGTTTTCTCCCCTCAACATCAAGACTGAGTCAGGTGTTCCTCTAGGGGAAGTGGGATCCAAGGAGTCAGTCCAAGGTGTTTCTGAGCCCAAGCTGTTCAGTAGTTGTGGTTTACAGCTTGAGCATGCTTTGCTTTTTTGTTTGTTTGCTTGTTTGGAGTCCACTAATGAGTGAGTACATTCCCTGCTTATCTTTCTGAGTATGTGATACCTCGCTCAGGAGGATATTCTCCAAATCCATCCATTTGCCTGCATATTTTAGGATATCATTTTGTCTTACTGCTGAGTAGTACTCTATTGTGTAGATGTACCACAGTTTGTTAATCCATTCTTCAGTTGAGGGGCATCTAGGTTGTTTTCAGGTTCCTGCTATTACAAATAATGCTGCTATGCATATAGTTGAGCTAATGCCACTGGAATGTGACTGTGAATCTTTAGGGTATACACCCAGAAGTGGTATTGCTGGGTCCTTAGGGAGATTGATTCTCAGTTTTCTGAGAAACCACCATACTGCATAAATAAACAACTATAAAGAATCAGAAAGATGCAACCAATTTTCTTTAAATGTAACACGTTATTACCAATTCACTAATGGGATAGTATTAAGAATGAAGGTTTGGAGGAGTGAATAAATGTGATGACATAGCCCTTATAAATAGGATCAGGGTCATTTAAAAAGGGGCACCAGAGAGCTTCCTCTCCTCTTCCATGAATGAGGTTTTGGCATTAGGAATGATATTTACAAAGTAGGAAACAGATCCTCATCAGGATCTAAACTTAGTGGTATTGCCAGTCTTGAATTTTGTAGTCTCTACAATAGTGAAAAATAATTTCAATTACACATAAGACACTCAGATTATTATAGATTGTTATAGCATCTTTAAAAGACTAACATAAGATTTAATACTCTACCACAGCAATATCTAAAATGTAGAAAGGATGTCAAAACTATTAGTGAGTTGAAGCTGGTCAGTTTTGAGGCACCAGTTAGAAAATGTAAGAGTATAAAAGGTGATCTTGGAGTAGATGTAAGAAAGTTGATATGTAATAAAGATCCATAACTATTTTACAGATTGTAGCTTTGGGTTAGTGTCTTCATATGACATAAGAAGTCTCTCTAGGAATTCTTGAAAATTTATTGTTTAAGAATTTCATACATGCACATAATAAATACCAGTCAATGCATGCCTACACTCTTTCCTGCTATGCCTCTCTTTCCCATTTTCCCCTGTCAACTTCATGAGCTCATTTTTAATCCGGAATCCACTTGGTGCTGTCAGTATGTGTATGTGTTAAAGCTATCCATTAGAACATGGGTAGACTATTAGGGGTCTCATCTCTGAGGGAAATTAACATCCTCATTACCAGAAGCCAACAATTGCCAATAATTCCTTAATAAAATAGAGACTTTGGGAATCCATCCTCCATTCATGCTGAGATTTTGGCAGGCTTGTCATGTCTGAGAACACTGTTTCCCAAAAGTCTTCAACTATTTCTTGTTCTTAGACAATGTGAAACCTGAGAGCTACAATAATTACTAGGCACAGAAAGATATGCTCATTTTGTGATAGAAGCAGGAATGTTATAGGAGAAACCTATTGCTTTATGACTAGATATGAGACCTTCTCCACAATACAAAACTCATTTCCAGTGGTGTTAACTGGGTCAAAAACTGGGTAGGTCATTGATCCTTGGAAAGAACTTACTATTATTTGCTTAATGGGCATATATTAAACCACTCCCTAAATATTTATATTTACACCCATATTTGTAAAACTCTCAACTATTTCAACAAAGAAGCTTATTTTTTTCAGTAGATGATGATTAATACCATAGATGATGATTAACACAGATAACTTGTCAAGTTATAAAATAAAAACTGTGGAGTACTTAGTCCTATATAAGACATCTTTATCACATACCCTCATAGCAGGTCATGGCATAAAGGAGAATGAACAGTTTGAGATTTCCCTATACGAAAAGATAGAGATTAATTAGTTCTAGATTACAGGTCATTTAAACTGTTGATCTCAAAGTCTGACATTCATAATGATTGTTAGGGGCAAATGTTGAATGTTTATGGTTAGAAAGGATTATATTGGCAGAATAATTCATTGACTAAACCTGATCTATGATTTGGGGAGTATGTTGAGTGAAAGAGAGCCCAGATAGGTAATTAGCTAGAAAATTGTTTTTACACAAATTGCCAAACACTTTAATGTTTGAACAAATATTATATAATTTTAGAAAAATTCTGGGTAATGAAGATTATTAATACATGGTGAGTTCCAATCCCCTTTCCCCACCAAAAAATGTCTGTAATCTTAAGTGAATGGAGAGATCCAAATGGCATAAATAGATTGAGAAAAAGAACAATTCAAAATTAATGTCATATAAATAATGGACTAAATAGAAGGTGTGCATAAGTGAAACAGAGGAAACAAGAAGAAAGCTTCATGAAAGAAATGGTGCTTGAAGTAGTCATTTAAATAGCCAAGATAAGTAGAGAGGTAGTTAAATGTGGAAGTGTATCATACACCAAAGCATAAAAAATGAGAATAAACATGGAATATTTTTAGGACAGTAATCACAAAAAAATGAGTTACTGGTAAATCTATAAAGGGGTTTAAAAAGTGTAGATAAACAAATGATGTATTAAACTCCAAATGGGATAGTCATAAATGTATTCAATTATCTACTTAAAATAGACATTGAATCTATCAAGAAAAACAGTAAAATGAATTTAAAATGCTGATAAGTTAACAATAACTATAAAGAAGATAAAAATCATAAGTATGATTTATCAAGGGTGATAATGCAAATAATATTTCTACACATATATTTACGTTGTGTTCAGCTTTCCCTCTGAATTTTTTTTCCATCCTTGTATATCCTTATTCAAGGCCCCTTCCCCCTCCTGCCACATCAGGTCATTTTTTCTTCTTCACAACTCTCCATCCCCTCCCTGGGCAGGGAGCAGACAGTCCTATGGTCCCACTGACCCAATAATGCTTAGATCAGTCTCCACTCCTGGCAAATCCAGTTTTGTCCCCCCTCCCTAAGAGTGAGTCAGGTGTTCCTATAGTTGGAGTTCGATCTGAAGGGTCAGTCCAGGGTGTTTCTGATCCTGAGCTGTTCAGTAGTTGTGGTTTACAGCTTGGACATGCTTGGCTTTTTTTCTTGTTTGTTTGTTTAGAGACCACTAATAAGTGAGTACATCCCCTGCTTATCTTTCTGTGTTTGTGATACTTCACTCAGGAGGATATTCTCCAAATCCATCCATTTGTCTGCAAATTTTAGGA
Source organism: Sigmodon hispidus (assembly GCA_004025045.1). Classification (NCBI taxonomy): domain Eukaryota; kingdom Metazoa; phylum Chordata; class Mammalia; order Rodentia; family Cricetidae; genus Sigmodon; species Sigmodon hispidus. Next base: position 72,718 of record PVIH01010529.1, read on the forward strand.
TATCATTTTTTCTTACTGCTGAGTAGTATTCCATTGTGTATATGTACCACAGTTTGTTAATCCATTCTTCAGTTGAGGGACATCTAGGTTGTTTCCAGGTTCTTGCTATTACAAATAATGCTGCTATGAACATAGTTGAGCTAATACCTTTGGAGTGTGAATGTGCCTCTTTAGGGTATATACCCAGAAATGGTATTGCTGGGTCCTTGGGGAGATTGATTCTCAATATTCTGAGAAACCACCATATTGCATTCCATTTTACTGTTTTTCTTGATAAATACAAAATAAATAAAGAAGAAGGAAAAAAAGAAAACAAATAGTAGTAATAAAAAAGAAAATATCAGATGTGGCTAAAAAATACACAAATATATTAATGGAGTAAATCCTATCTTCTTGTGTTAGACTGGCTTATTGACTATAACAGAGAGTCACAGGTAATTCTTTGAAGTAGGAGAGCATCTTTCAATAACGTCTTTCTAGCATATTTCAACTATCTATCTAGCTCTAATAAAATATTCATGTCCTTTAAAATGAAAAAAAAGAAGACTTTGAAGGGTGAGTAGCTGGATTTGAGTTAAAGTTCTTACAACCTAAGCTTGAAGACCTCAGTCTGGATCTCTAGAAACCACAGAAAGGTCTGGCAGTGCAGCTGAGAAATTAGAGACTCAGTGCACCTCTACCTGCATCTAAGAGGCAGAGACCAGGGAATAATCAAATTATGGACAACTAGCATAGCACATGCAGCAGTGTATATCAAGAGTGACTCTGTCTCAATCAAGGTAGAAGACCAATACTTGAGGTTAGCCTGTGACGTTGGGACAGCATGTTTTATGGTATGTGCATATACCTGCACTCACATACACAAACAGAAAAAAATACCTTCAGATAAACATAAGCACAAAAAAATTAATTGAAAATAAGAATGAAATGACTTTACTTTTTACAGATCTGAATTTGCTTTTTTTTCCTTTTTTTATTATTATTATTATGAACAAAGAAGTCACACTTTCTAACCTTGTATATCCTTATTCAAGGTCACTTTTCCCTCCCACCACATCAGGTCATTCTTTCTTCTCCACAAATCTCCATCCCATCCTAGGGCAGGCTGCAGGCAGTCCCATGGTCCCACTGCCCCAATATTGCTTAGTTCAGTCTCCACTCCTGACAGATGCAGTTTTCTCCCCACTCCCTCAAGAGTGAGTCAGGTGTTCCTCTAGGGGGAGTGGGATTTTTAAACATAGTAATCCTATGAAATAGATAGTATCCCCAACTTTTAGATGTGTCAAGTGAGTTTTATAAATCTTAAACCAGGAAACCGAAATTGTGTCAGAATTTTGACTTCACAAGGGCTCAAAGCAAACTAAATGATAATAGCCAGTCTGTAAGTCCAAACCACTGACACACAGGCTTGACTCACTCTCTATGACACATATGAAGTCCTTCAAGGTGTTGCATTAGTGAGTGACCAAAGAATCATCATTGTAATTACAGGTCCATGTTGACAATCATAGTTCTAAGTTGCCATATTCATATTTTCTAGGTGTTCTTGATTTGCTTCTTTTATTGCATTCTTTGAATAAAGTCTTTCTTAGTAAAAGAAAAAGTTAACTCTAAAACTGATTTTATAAGTGAGACCATGAACCAGTGCTGTGCAATTCAGATGAACTGATCAGAAGGCAGCAGTGGCATTTCCTCTTCCACCTATCCTGTGGAGGGTAGCTCAAACTTCACAGGGTTCAAATCTGAGCCCAGACACATTAGGAAAAGCCAGTTAGCTGCTTGTGTTGTAGTGGCTTCAGAGAAAATAGTAGACCTGAATGAGATTTAAATTAACAAAACACATCTTAGAGATGACAGTCATAAAGACCCTCAAGCTCCAAGGGACCAGAATGGTAATAGCCAGTATTTAGCTATTAAGGCAGATGATAAGTTATATATCAATTATTCTACTTAAAAATCTCTCCCACCGGGACCTATGCTCTCTGCGGCGTCCCAGCGCACTCTGGAGCAGGGGTAGCTGAACTCTGCACCTGGCCACACCCACAGCTCCTGCTGCTGCTGAGGGTATCTGCAAGGATCCCTACCGCGACCCCGAACTGAGTGAACTGAGCAAACTAACTGCAGGGGTCTCTGAGGGGCGGATTCGAACCCTGACCAGAGGTGAGGAGGGCTCGGCGGGCCTCAGCGCCTGTATCCTGGCCTGGGAGGGAGAGT
>PVIH01010530.1:0-19830 GCA_004025045.1 Sigmodon hispidus
AAAAAGTGCTCTTCATCTTTAGCCATCAGAGAAATGCAAATCAAAACAACTTTGAGATACCACCTAACACCTGTTAGAGTGGCTAAGATAAAAGGCACAGATGACAGCCTATGCTGGAGAGGATGCGGTGCAAAGGGAACACTCCTCCATTGTTGGTGGGATTGTAAGCTTGTTCAGCCACTTTGGAATACAATATGGACTATTGTGCTTTCTTTATTTGTAGCTGAGTCTAACCTGGTTTGAGAAGCTTTAGATTTTATTTTTTATGTTTAATGTATTTTAGAGAAAAGAGAGGTTTTATTACTGTATGGGTTTTTCTTAAATCTATTCTAATGTTTTGCTTTTTTATATATTGTTTGATATTGATTTTCAAAACAACAATAAAAAAAATGGTCTTAGTTTTGAAGGGGCTAGAATTTGACAATATCTTAGATACAGAGCAACTCCATTGCAGAGACTGACCTAAACCTGAGTACAAAAGTCGCCCAGCTAAGTTTAATCAGTTAAATAGTTTCATGCCCAGCCTTATAAAACTGGGGGGGGGGGGGCGCGAACCTAAGTTACAGAATACAAGTGTTACTAACCATATATGAATAAAAGCACTCAATGGGAGAAACTGTTAGTAGCCCTATCCATTCAATATGCATTGTAACTGATCCTTGACGGACCAATTAAAACAGAGATTATCTAACCATGCTTAGGATATCCCAAATTCCTTGTTAAAAGGGCCTGTGTGCTTTTGTCCTGGATTGTCTTTGGCATTTTCTGTGGATGATGGACTCCTGAATGCTGCCTGTTTCTGCAAAATAATCATTCTTTGTGCTTGCATACTGGAGTTCTTCTTCAGCATTTTGAGACCTTTACAGTTTTAGTGTTCTAAACATGTCAAGTATAGAAAATTATAATATAAAAATTGCCCTATAATTCCATTTCTCTGCCCTTTCGAATACCATTATTAACTTAAAATATTTTCTTCTTTGCCCTAGCCAGCAGGGTCTTCAATGTGGACCTGAAACTGGGGGTGAGACAAATGAAGAAAACAGGAACACGGAGGAATTTTCATTCAAGCTTTTGGCACACTTTATTCTTCCAGCCATGGTTTAAGTAGAATCGCAGAGTGTAGAATGCACATAGCAGAGAGAAAGGAGAGGGTTATTCAAAAAAAGGTGGCAAGCCTGAGAGGGGGAAGCAACAGACAGGGTAAAACTGATATGGAAATCTATCTGTCCTCAGTTGAATGCCTGGAGAATGTCACCTGCTGATCTAAGAAGATCAAAGGAAGCCACCTAGTCTTCTGACAAATGACTATCTAGGGTATAAACTGCTGGTAAATGGCTAGCTGTAGAAGCTAACTTATAAATTGCAAAACTAGCTGTTAGGTTTTGGTTCCTGACACTTCTTTGTAGGCAGGTTATATCTAATTGAATAAATAGATGTACATAATCTATTATTTTGTTGTACTTTAAGTATAACTTTATATTGCAACTGTTATTACTTCAAAATTACATAATAGTAATTATGATTTTCACAAATGTACACTTAAATACTGTATACACATGGAGAGAATAACAATGTCTATTTTGTTAATCAATCCATACCACTTCCAGCACAAGAGCTTCTAACACACTAGATTCAAATGTTTTATAAAATGTGTGATCATAACTTACCTCAAGCATAGCCTTGATAAAATATTAGATGGTAATGAACTCTATCCTCTCATCTCTTTGTAGAGCCCTATATAGACTAACCATGTAGCACCTATAGCCTCTTATGTTTTCCCTGTACGTTTGGTCTGAAATGTCTCCTTTTCATTTAACAATAGCAGTTACATATGTCCAAGATGTCAAGATATCATTCATCACCAAGTTGTGCTTTGAACCATCCCATCTTCTTGAGATATAATTGACTCAACTTCTAAAATTTATTGTTGGCCATGCACATTATATAATACACTCACATGGGAACACTTCGATCTCTCCCTTAACTCAGCAGCTAATATTGACACCCAGATTAATAAGACTATAGAATAAATATGATTCTACTGGTTTCTCATTAAGATTTCTCAGTCATGAAATTGGTGATAGAAAAAAATACTCCATAATCTAATATTTTCTACAGACATTAAGAACTTAATAAACATAATAAACTAGACTTTGTTATTATTAAGTATATAATAATAAATGGACATTTCATGTATTGCAGATTATAATCACTATCACTTTGAAGAATTCATGATAGTATAGATGTCTTAGATACATCAAAAACTTACTTAAAGGTAAGCTTATAAGGAAGTTTTCCATTTGAAACAGTTGTTAATCCCTCTCCTTTTCACTGGCAATTTCTGAAGACTTATAGAACCTAAGGAAGACTTGTGATTTCTTTAGGTATCATTTATTAATTCTGAGACCATTGAACATTTCTTAGGCAAGTGTAGAGAGCTGCGTGCAGCTGTGCCTTAAAGATGGTGCTGGCTTCCGCTCTCTGCCTTCCCAGTGCTGAGTGCTCTCAGTGATAAACAACTCCATATTTGGCTAAGGCTAAGAATCTGGCTTGCTTCCTCGTACCTGTGCCTATCGGTAGTGCCCATGTGGTGTACTACGGTTGACTGCCCAGAGGCCTCTTAGGCCACAAGCCGGTTTCCCCAAGGTGGTAAGAAGAAGAAGTCAGAAGATTGTTCAAGGTTCCTGAATAAACTGCTAAAACAAGAGCTTGGTGTTGCGTCTTCCTTGCTGGTCGAGGTGGTCGTGACAGGCAAGGGTCTTTTATTCTATTTTGATAGAGCAGTTATTCTGAAAGATATCCTAATAATAAATACCAATAATAACTGAAATAATAAAAAGCAACATTACAGGGGAATTGTGAATGGAAGTCAAGAAAAAATATACATATTCTCAAAACTATAATTATTTTAAAAACATGTTACCTTTAACATTTCAATAGGTTACAACAAATATCCACATTGCTTTTTTATATGGGAAATACATTTTGGTTTGGGTCCATTTGCTGTTAAAAATTTTAGTAAAAGCAAAAATATCATTTAGAATTTCTTGGCTTTCATAATGTCTAGAAAAGGCATTATGTTTTTTAAACTTAAGTGAAGGGAAATTTTACTCTTTACAAATATTGAGAGAGAGAGAGAGAGAGAGAGAGAGAGAGAGAGAGAGAGAGAGAGAGAGAGAGAGAGAGAGTCCTTTGGAAGCTGTTGGTATTTGCTTGCCTGAACATCAGAGGACAGAGCAAAACCTTGAAGGTCAGGAAGTGGCAACCCATGCCCCATGCCTTTACCAGCACTCAGAGGTAGAGAACCATCTGGATCTCTTTGAGTTCAAGGTCAGACAAAGCCAGGCTCCTTTTGGTAGTACACACCTTTATTCCTAACACTAGCAATGTTTACTGAGAAAATAAAATAGCTGGGCAGAGAAAGAAAGGTTAAGGTTGGAGAAAGCAGAATTTCTTTCCTTGGCCTGCACTCCCTTTGGGCTGAGGACTCAATTGAGATCCAGATGGGTCTCTGTCTCCTTAATGCTAGGATGGAAGGCTTGGGTCACCACTCTCTGACCTACCTTCATGGCTAAATGAGGTTTGTCTCTATCTTCTACTTTCCAAGCAAACATTATTAAATACACAATATATCACCACAGGAAGAAAAATTGAAATTTAATTGCTTCATTTCCATGCTCTTCCAGTTCAAGTCTACCCCACCAGAAATAATGTTGACTGCAGATAATAAAAGAAGACCTGAAGACCTTGGTAGAGAACTCAATATACTAGGATCATAAGAATTTTGATTCATTAATAAGTTTTTTTGTGTATATGTTTTACATGTTCTGTTTTCCTTTTTATTGATAATAAATTCTTTGCTCACATAAAATACGGATTACAATTTACGTCTGTCTACTCCTCCAAGTTCCTTGCCATCTCCCTTTCCATCAGGATCCACTTCCTTTCTTCCTCTCATTAGAAAAGACATGCACCCTGGGCTGACACCTTGAATCCCACTCCCGCTAGAGGAACACCTGACTCAGTCTCGATGTTGCGGGGAGCAAACTGAATTTGCCAAGAGTGGAGCCTGAACTGAGCAATATTGGGACCTTGGGACCTCGTGCCCATGCTGGAGTTGGGGGGGAGGGGTGAGGGGAGATGTGGAGAAGAGAGAATGACCTGATGTGGTGGGAGGGGGAAGGGACCATGAATAAGTATAGACAAGGAAAAAAATAAAGATAAATGAGACTTCTCAAAAAAAGGAAGAGAACATGCTTCTAAAAAGTAATAGTACAATGCAACAAAATAAAATATAATAAGAGAAAGCAAAAACTATCATATAGAAGTTGCATAAAAAACCTATAGAAGAAAAGAGCCCAAGAGAAAGCACAAGTATCAGAGACCCACTTATTCACATAATTAGGATTACATAAAAATATTAAATTGGAAGGCGTAATATAAACACAAAGAACTGAGTGCAGACCAATGTAAGTCCTGTGACTTCTGTTTCAGTCTTTATATGTTCATATGAGCTTTCTCATGGTAAACTAGAAAAAAACAACATCCTGAGGAGGTATGCCAGAACCAGAAAAACAAGTATGATATTTATTTACTTGTATGTCGATTTTAGCTGCTAAGTCACTGATAATTATAGAGCATTAAAAGGTTGAATGTTTATGCTTAATGATGTCTGCTTACATGAGATCTTTTTCATATAATACAGCTTGTTATATAGAAATTTACGAAAGTACAATAGGAAAAATAAAATAGGATCGTTGAGCATAAAATGTCATTCTTTATGCTGAAAGTTCACCTGTCTCAGTGACATGAGAGTTGAGACTGCAATTGAGAGACTTCTCAAATATTCTTGCAGAGAGTTAATGCAGGAGGTCAGAGGAAAACCCTGAGATTCCATTAGGAAGAACATAAAGCTTTAGAACATTTGTTTAAAATCACTGTCTATTGAATGAAAACATAAACATAGATGCACATGGTTTAGTAGAGTTAAAATAAGATGAAGTTCTAGTCTAAATCTCAATAGTCAATGTTTTAACAGGGGCAGCTATGTGTGTGTGTCTGTGTCTGTGTGTGTATCTAAATATAAAATTGTGATTTGAAGAGAGAAAAACAGTAGATCAAATTATTGGTGTTGAAACTGGAAAACTGTTAGGATGGTTAAACTTAAATTTCAGATATAATTTTGTAAAATGGTTTAAATACAGCAATTATGAAGATAAAATAAGAGCAAGCATATAAATTACTTCAGCTGTGTCCCACAGGTAATTCAATATGTGTTATTATTCTTAACATTTTTGAAGTCCTGAGTTTTAATTACTTATTAAGCAAAAGTAATGGAAAAATAAATAAAAACAGTGAGCAAAGGACAAATAAACATGTTCAAATATATTTGGAGTATTAAGAAATCATTTGTGTAAAATATATTTTATTCTAAGGCATTCAACTTTATAAATTTTATGATATACCTGCATCTGTGAATCTATTACTACAAACAATGAAGGTAGTAATCATATCTCTTACCACTAAAAAGATGATATTCTTTTTTGAATATCATGCCTTTTGTTACTCAATACCTTCTCCACCCAGGGGCAATGAAATTGTCAATGCAATTTGGCTTGCATTTACCTGAATTTTATGCAACTGGAATAGTAAAATTTTTATAGTCTGGCTTCTTTAACTCAGCATAATTTACATCTTGGTTTTTAATAATGGACAAATCCATGTGTCTTGCTTTCATCACTGAACATCTCAGAGTCTATCCATTCACCTAATTCTGACACTTAGATTGTGTTCACCATTTGGCTATTATGTTATAAAATTTATTTTTAACACTGTGTACATGACAGTTTATGAATAACTGCTTTTCTGTCTCTTACATCAATCTCTAAGAATGGAAGAATTGAGTCTTTCAATGGGTCTATGATTGGTCTAGCAAGAAACTAATAAATCAGCTTTCAAAGTTTGTATAAATTTGCATTTTCAATCTGAGAGATAATTGATTATTAGCACTTATCAATAATAACACATCAATGCTTTTATAGTTCAAACATCATATTAATAACAAGTAAGAGATGATTTCTGCTTATAACTTCAAATGTTGTCACTAGTCAACATTTGTCACTGATGATTTTGTGATTTATGATTTTTAGATGTTTTCTTTTACCTATTCACATTGTTGCATTTTTAACACAAAGTTTGAATATTTTAGACAAGTTTTAGGTTAAAAAAATTGACTAATTTTTATAGTACTGAGAGTTCTTTACCTAGAATGGACACAAAGAATTTAGCATAGGTTATCTGTACTTCCTTCACCATCTATACTATTCTCTGTAGGGATCCATGATGTTTTGTAGTTTTTGGATATCTTCACTTGCTTTCGAGTCAGGAAATACAAATCAGCTGCCAGCATTTTTTTTCCCAGAAGCTTTCTCTCCCCCAGTACTCCAACCTTCTTCCCAAAATCACCATCAAAGGACTATAGGGAGTCTGAGATTTTACCCAGTTTACAAATAAAAATGTTTGCCCAAAATGTTTTCATGAAGGCAATTTGAAAACTTAAGACTTGTGAATCAGAGATAAAGAATAATTTAGCACTCTCAGAGATAGCATTAGGCAGTGCATCAACTGTAGTGTGTCAGTGCCATAAAAAGAATTGAAGAAGCCTGAATTTAGCAAAACCAAATAGTTCTCTGTGGTTTTTAAGCATTGTTGTTCTTTTCTTTAGAAGAAGGCTGCAGCACTCATCATAAAACCATTTTGAAAAACCAGCCCAAATAACAATATCTTAATCCCCTCTGTATAATAGTGAAGGGATCAGTGGGTTATAAGGATTTCATGTTCACAATGTCTTATAGTCACTTCTATCAGTTTTTGGTTGTTGATGTGCCTCTTGCCAATTAAAGTAATATAAAGTTGCTTTTGATGTTTTTTTTTTTTTAAATATTTCACTTGATCACATTGTTTAGCTATTGATTGAGGTAAGGTCTCACCAAAATAACTCAGATTGGCCTCACACAGTATGTAGATCAGATTGTCTTAGAAGTCATCCTGTCTTGGCTTCATTAGTACTAGAGAAGGGGCGTACCATCAAGCCCAAATCTTAATTAAATTTGAAAAACATCTTACCTGTAATTATTCAACCATGTTTATTCATAAAATTATTTACAGGCACTCAAAACATAAATAAGATGTCATTAATATATAGAATTAGAAAAGTTGATCTTATAGAAGATGCGAAGTGTGAGATGAATAAGAAAAGACAAGGTCAACAGGCTAAAGGAAGGCTGGGAAGGCTGATCAATGAATACAAAATATTTAAATAGAATAAATAGTGGTATGTGATTGAAGATTATGGTGAACATAAACAGCAATTACACACTGCACATCTTAGAGAGTTTCAAGAAAGTATTTTGAAAGCTTATATTACAAAAATTTAATGTTCAAAGAGATAAATTGGATTAACTTGATTTAAATATTATTTAGTATGTATATGTATCAAGCATTATCATGTCATATCTTTGAGACATAAGGTATTTATGAATCAATTAAAAATTAACTTTAAATGCAAAATAGATCATTTACCCACAAACCACCAGTGAGTGTTAGAAAATTTTGAAACAACCAAATATATAAAACTAGACTTTCCAAATGAGATCAACAGTCAGAAACATACCCTTCCCCCACTGTTAGGAATCCCACAAAACATAAGCTAAACAACTACAACTTGTACACAGAGAACCTAGTGCAGACCATGCAGGGGTCTATTTCTTTGTTTAATATCCTTTTTTTTTTAAAACATGTTTGATTGGAAAACAAAGATTGTCAGATTTTTCATTGGATGCTGAATGATTTCATATTTTTACATACTTTCTACATTTTTTTCATCTTTATAGTCAGCCATGATGAATTTGTTATTCCTTCGCAGATTTGTTTTGTTAATTTTTCTGGCCATCCTCTTTCTTCCTGACTCACTCTGATTCATGGATATATCATTTGATTTTATGAAAGAGGCATTGTTCAAATTCATTTTTGCATATGGGGATCTTTGTGTGTGATATACTTATGCACATATGTTTATGTGTGCACATAACATATGTGCTTGTGTGTATATGTGTGCAAGCCTAAGGTTGTCATCAGGTATCATTCTGACCCCCTACTTTTTTAAACAGTCTCTGACTTTATCTGGAGCTTACTAATTTTAATAGAGTACCTGTCTCATAAGCCCCAGGGATTTTTTTTGTCTTTATTACTCTCAAACTGGGATTATAGAAGCATGTTTTTGTTTTTATACTGGCATAAGTATCTTAACTCAGCTCTTTATACTCACATAGTCAACACTTTACCACTTGAATTATTTTTCTTACCCTTCATATATTTGCACTGATCCATCATCAAATGAATATTGTAAAGAGACCTTCTGTATATTTTGTGATTTCCCTCTGTGCAGCATTCTCTTTTCTGGTACTGAGCTGGAGAATCCCAACAGCTTTCCTTTTTTTCAGACTTAAAGTCTAATTGCCTCCACTGAGAAAGACACTTCAATTTTGCCAAAGTTCTTCTGTTTCTTTCCATGCTCTGGAAATTCCTCCTGAGAGTTATCTATGAAAACTATGGGATGTATCTTATTTCCTTCCCAGATCTCAGAGACCGCTGTTTTTTCTCATTCAAAGTTCAATATTTTTATATTTAGTTTTTAGTGTATTGTATTTTTCTTCAAGTTATTCTCAGAAGTTGGCCAAATCTCTCTATTGTCAATCTGTATGGGTTATGTATGGGTTATGAGTGTTCAATACTTATTCTTTTATTTACTTTATTTATGTAACTATATATGTGTATATTTATATATATATATACATATATATATATATACATACATGTTTCATAGGTGCCTACAGAGGTCAGATAGGAGTCACTGGATTTCTTGAAGTTGAAGTCCGAGGTGTTTTTGACTTGCCTTGTGTCATTATTAGGAACCAAACTCTGGACTTCTGATAGAGTAGAGTAGTAAACACTCTTAACTGCCAATCCATCTTTCTCACTCCATAACTACTCATTTTTAATATGAAATTATACTTTTCTTTGCACTTATTTATATTTATTTTGTCTAGTAAATAAATACTTTTGAACCTCCTTTACTATAACTATATAAATTATAGGAATGTATATAAACAATCAGTAATCTAATAACTTAGAAAACCAAGAGGTTATTGAGAGCATCTATTCCATTTTCTCTTTTTGGAAGAAGGAGTAAGAATAATGAAAGAAGTTGTCCAATAACCATATTATTTGTATTAATCTGAGAGCAGAACCAGCCACTATATGTCCAGTGTATTATTAATTTCTCAACTCTAGTAGGAAACAGCTTAGAAAAAATGACATGAGGGATTGTTTTTGTTGAATATGAAGGTACATTTCCGTCTATTGATTTTTCTCATGATTTAAATCTGCCATTTGTTCAACTATTTGAGAATTCACTGTGCTGATCAACATTTGTTGGGAGTTCCATACATATACAGCAACTAAAGCACCAAGAAATAAAGTTTGGATTTTACTTCCTGCCAGTAAATACTATTGCTCCAAAAGCTGGATTCTGGTATGTGAATCTCTCTGTCGTCCAAAACTAAGTCAGTTGAGAATGGGAGACTTAAAATGATTATAGAGGAACTCCATAAATGCAGCAATATGCTTAAAACATAAATTCCAACAATAGTCATTTTCAAATGCACAGTTCATGTCTCAATGGAGTAGTGCAGAAGAACCTTAACTCTCATTTATGTATTTTAAATAATTGTGCATTAAATAACAACAGAACTAAACTAGTGGCTTCATCTCTATGCTTCATTCTGCAAGGTTTCATCTCAGGACTTAACTCTCTCAGAACTGCCTTTCTCCGTATTTCCTGGCATCTATGAGTCAGATATCCTTAATAAATATTTTTAGACCCATGGTTCATAAGCTAAATTATTCTCTCATTCATATTCTACTCTAATAATCAACTTTATAAATTTTATCTGGCATTCAAGCATACTGGTTTTACTCAGCCTACACTATCTGCCAGTCATTTGTAGATCACAACCTCAAAAATTTACACTCAGATTTTTGGGCCCTGAAGATGAGTGTTGAGATACTGAGGGATCTAAGGGAAGAAAAATAAGTGTTGTCACTTCCAAGTGCTAGTTTATAAGTCATTGGATGAACCTTTTGTTTTTATCATAATATGAAAGAAGGTTTAGGGTTGCTGTGAATTCATGGCTAATTAGCAGGATGATAACGTGGCATTTTTTTTATAAATGTTTGGGGTTTTAATAAGATGTAATATTCTGTCTTTTGTGCAGACAAAAGCTGAAATGTAGAGATGTACCAAGAATTCAGATTAAAATGAAAGAGACTCAGAGACAAATATCAGGGAAAGGCTGAAATATCAGAGAGAGGTAACACCACAGTCAGTTTTCACCCAGCTGTCTTTCAACTTCCTCAGCCTAGTTCCCTGTTGTTTCTGCCTCTGCTGGTTTCCTTGAAGGCCTTAAATACCCTTCTTGCCAGCTGTATCCCATCCAGGTTAAGGTTAAAGGCAGGAACTATTCTATTTGGTAGCCAGCCTTGAACTCTCTGAAATTATGGGATTAAGAGTATAGGTCACCACTCTCAGGCTTTCCCAGTGCTGGGATTAAAGTTGTGTACCATTCAATTCCAGCTGTTTGTCCTTGTACTCAAGGATCAAGAAATTCCTGTGTAATCTGCCTAGTTTTGACTGTGTGTTGATCTCATATTTCAGGTTTTTTTTTTTGTTTGTTTGTTTGTTTATTTTTGTTTTTCTTTTCTTTTCTTTTTTTTAAAGATTTATATATTCATGTATACACCAGAAGAAGGAATGGTTGTGAGCCTCCATGTGGGTGCTGGGAATTGAACTCAGGACCTCTGAAAGAGCAGTCAGTGCTCTTAGCCACTGAGCCATCGCTCCAGCCCCTATTTCAGGTTTTATTAAACATGTAACATATCACCACATAAAGGTTTATTTTGCCTCTTTTAAGATAGTAAACACAGAGAAGAGACACCGGAAAAACAGCTAGAGAGATTCCCAGAGAGATGCCAGCAGACACAGAGGAAGGAAGACAACCATGCTGCTCTGAGAAAAGAAGCCGTTAGCACCTGCCACCCTCTTTCCATCTCTATGGCACTGGCAACTTCAGGGATCTCAGCGTTTCTGAGAGGCTCCCCCTTGGAGTCTTGAGGCCATCCCCCACAGCCATGTCTTTTTGGAGCCTGTATACAATAGACAGACTGAGCACAAAACCAGGAAGTGTCACAATCCAAGTGCTGAATATCTGGGGACAGAAAGGATACATTAGTAAAGCCTGGGGCAGGTGAAGTCTGAACTCAGCTCATGATAGCGAACTTGTTATGTGGATCCCGGCACGTGAAGCATTGAGTGTGGGATATCAGGAACAGAGAAACTGAATGGGGCACATGGGAGTCATCAGGACCAAGATACAATTATTGTCAGGCCAGACAACCCCAAAAGGAAAGACTAATATATGATAAATGTGGTTGTTATCACAAGGAATGTCTTCAGCCTCCACAACCAGGAGACCCACCCAATGCTGCCCCCTCTTCCTACTGTGTCTACACACATCAGGGAAGACAGCGCCTGTACCCACCCCACCTCTGTCCACTCTCAGCTCGCTGCATTGTTTGCATGTGAAATGCCAGTAAGGAGAGAGGAAGGACTTCAGAGAGCTGGCCAAAGAAGAGGGGGGCATATTGATAGGGACGATGGGTACAGTGGGCTCATCAGGAGAGCTGGCTAGACTACTGCCCCCTCAGTCACCTTCCATATGCAGTGGTCCTAAGACAGGCACTTCCCCTGAATGACAGCCAGCCACAACAGACTCAGAATCAGACCATGATACTAGAGAGTGCTCACTGGATGAGGCATGTGTAAATGGACTGTGAGTTTTCATAAGTTCTAGTCTTGGTTAGAACAAGACAGGGTTCAGATGGATAGTGAGTGACTGGATGGATGATGGGTGGATAGAGGGATGGGTGGACGGGTGGATGGTTAGGTCCATGGGTGAACAAATGAACAGATGATGGAGAACTGGATGGACAGGTGGTTCAATGGGTGAATGAATACATGACTGCACACATGAGTAGAGGCATGAAGAGGAAAAAGGAGATAATAAAAGATGTGACAACAACCATGAAGAAGAGTGTGGCTGTCATTTTGCAAAGAGTGTCAGAAGACTTGAATGCATGTCTGAGGTCACAAACTAGAAGAAAGGTGCCCCACGCAGACTTGAGTCCAGGCAGTGTTTTCATAGTTCCCTGGCGAAGGCATCCAACACACGAAATAATTGTCATAGACTAACTTTTTTTGACATAATTTCATATTTGATTCATATTTCAAAGATCTTAATGAAGGCAGCAGACTCAATTTTACAGTAACATTTCTGTCTCAAAGCTAATTGCATTCTTGTAAAAAAAAATGAGTTGAATGATATGATCACAATATATAGAACCCATTTCCAGAAACCTCAAAAAAAAAGATAGTAAACACATGATATGTATAGCAAGATTTTTAAAAGTATCCTCATAAATCAGGAGCTTAAAAACTATGAAATTTCTAATAAACTTGATTTTACCTCTTACCTCAATTATCCAGTGCCTTGTTCTGATAAATTTAGAAACTCTCAGTTTAAGATTTTTCTTTCTTTTTTAAAAAAGATTTATTTACTTATTACACATTATACAGAAGAGGGCACCATATGTCATCATAGATAATTGTGAGCCACCATGTGGTTGCTGGGAATTGAACTCAGAACCTCTGGAAGAACAATCAGTGTGCTAAACCTCTGAGCCATATCTAAGCCCCCAAGATTGTCTCTTTCAGTCACATATAATGTAGATGACTTCATGAGTACATGCAATAAATTGAGCCTTCTGTTTGAAAAAAACTTTATTAGCTGTAAAAATCATTCATGTAAGTTTACTAAAATTTGAGTCTGAATCATTATATTTTTGCTTTCTTTCTTGTGTCAGGTCATATTTATTTCTTGCGAAATTAACTTTTACAAATATATCAAGTTTATACACAAATCTCATGTTTAAATTATTATTTCATTTACTCCTCAGATACTTGCTAGCCTTTTTCATTTTAATTTATTAAGTCTTTTATTCTACTTGTACATATCCCTGTCTTTAAATTAACAGAATTATTTCTTATTGTCACAATTTTCTGGAAGATAACAAAAATAATGATACTAGAAAAATTCTACCCAATTCTTTCTCTTTTTTTTAAACTTTATTTATTTATTTATTTGCCTTGGTGTTTTGCCTGGAACTGGAACTACAGACAGTTGTTAGCTGCCATGTGGGTGCTGGGAATCGAACCCGGGTCCTCTGGAAGAGCAGATGGTGCTCTTAACCACTGAGCCATCTCTCCAGCCCCCTCTTTCATTCTACCTAATGCTTTTCATACACTGTCAGATTCTGGCAGTATCCACTTATACATATTTCATTTTCTGTAGTCTTGATATTGTAATACTTTTCTTTTCATATTTTTTTCTTATTTTCATTTCCTCCCTTGGAAAGCTTAAGATGTTGTTAGCCTTCATTGTGGCATTTATACCTTGTTGCCAACATGATGGTCAAAAAGAAATGTATAGGAAATGCCTGAGAAGACAAGAGTAGCCTTATAGGTTATGAATTAAGAAAACATCTAAAAAAATAGCATGTTCTTTAACTAAAATAAATGTCTGTCCTTGGCATTCAGCCAAATAAGTGATACCAAGATCTCAAGTGCATAAATGCCTTTTTTCTACATTGGATATTTTATGGATTATAGAGGTGAATTATAAAATAGCAAATCACATGTAGCTATCAATTGTTCAGCTCAAGCTATATTCTGCCAAATATTCCACCAAGTGAGGCCTTCCATTTCTTCCTAGTAGCAGAAATCTGGTAGAAAGCTATCATCACAATTCAGAGAGGTAAAATGGGTAGAACTAAAAAGTGCTTAGACTTTGGAAATAAGTTGAAGACATAGCAACCTCAGTAAGTGATGGAGTGAGACAGTTAAAGAAAACAAAGATGACTCTGAGCTCTTTGAATTGATGGACACAGTAAGTAGGGATTTATTACATAACCAAATATTAAAATTACAAATACTCACAAGGGTTGGGACTAGGTTAGCTGTAGAAATGTTAAAATCAAAACTCATTTTGCAGGCAAAGGGGTCCCATAGGAATCCAAACAAACTGAAGTTACTGTCAAGACTATATAGGCTGCTTTCCACAAACTGACAGCAAGACCCCATTTCAGAAGACAACTACAAAAAGCAGTGAACATGGAGATGTCAAGCTGGTGCCTACATAGAGCCTTTGCCCCTATGTCCCAGTGTCTTTGGTACAGTAAGGCACTCTTTATGCTATCAAAAGAGAAAAGAAAACACCAAGCCAAACATAAAACTTTTATCTAAAATGAGTGTACTATCTGCAAGATATGAGAGGGTAATGATGCTTCAAAACTTGTGGGAGTAACTAACTAGCTAATAACAGATTTGACTCAAGGACCACTCCATGAGATGAAACCCATATCTGATTCTGCTTGGCTGAGCAAATAAACAAAGACTAAATACCCTAAGGACCTAAGGTAAAACCAAGCATAGCTGGTCTAAAGTAAGAAGAAAAAGCCTAGGGATAAAATGATTCCTAATGATGCTATGCTATACTCAGATCAAGACCTGGTTTATCCATCGTCATAGATGCTTCCTCCTACAGAAGATGGGGAAAATACAAAGACCTACATCCAAACATGCATGAGTGACCTTAGAACAATTAGCCATATATAGGATGTCTCCACCAAGTTTCTTCCCTCAGACCTCAGGGGACCCCAAGAAAAGCAAGTTAGTAAGAGTGTGACAGCCAGAAATGATAGACACCAAGAAAACAAGGCTCTCTAAATCAACATGAGAAAAGCTCATATGAACTCACAGAGAGTGGAAGCAGTTTGCACAGGGCTTACCTGTGTCTGAACCAGGTGCTCTGCATTTATATTATGGCCTCTAGTTTAGTGTTTTTATAAAATCACTGAGCATGAAAAATGATATTTTCTGTTTCTTGTACCTTTTTTTGTTTGTCTTGTGCAAATTGATATGATAGTCTTAATTTTATTGTATTTTACTTTGAAAAAAGAAATTCATATCAGGCATCCAAGAAGAGGTATCATAACACATAGTTGACAAATGAGGCTACTAGCATCTAGGAGATCTGACCAAGCTGCAAAGCTAAAGTTGGGAATTAATGGCACATAGGTATTTTACCCCATGGTTCTACATGAGATTTTTAATGAGGAGTGTATAGAGAATCAAAATTTCAGTGACTCAGTGCTACAGTACTTTCCCACTTAGGAATGGAGGATTTGAGGAAGAGACAGAGGCAAATTCCAAGTAACATGTAGAAATGAAAGGCAGATACCTTATCCTAGAACAAAGAAGAAAGAGTTATAAGGAGAGAGTGATGAATTGGTTTGCACATAACTATAAAGAAGATGACTCTCACAAGCTATTCCTTCACATCTCTTTTACTTTGACACCTTTGTGCTTCCATTCATCCTCATTAAAAGGCATTTTCTTCCTCTCTTTTACCTGAACAGCTACCATTGTAGTACTTCTAATACTACAGTGTGTCTTGCTACCCCTTATCTTTCAAGTAAAAAACGACACTGTTCTACTTTATCAACAGAAACATGAGTCCTACCATGATTTAGAGTCTGACCTTCTATAGTCTCCAATGGGTGCACTGTTCTATTTAGACATTACCTCATCAATCCTAAGGAATATGTATATAGACATTTAAATTTATTTAAAAGCGCATGTGAAGAATTAATTGTTTAAAATAGGTCATGCAGAACATTTGAAATAAGCAAAAACAAAGTTATCTGTAGATAAAGTAATATATTTTTTCATAACTTCTTTTGCATAAATGTTAATGGTTTCCTGACAGACAGGATCATTGAAATAGCAATGTAGTTGTCTCTATAAGAAAAACTTCCAAATGTTGTGTCTTATTTAAGAGTGTGATTACTACTCCAATTACTGGGGTACTAAATTATCACAGTTGCTCTATAAATCATTTCTAGGGTAATCAGTTTTTTAAGAGGAGTCCTTTCACCTCAGGAATGACAAAGAATTTGCTCAGTGTCTCATAAACAAAGTGATACCATAAAATATGCGATTATTAAACTCAATGGTGATTTTGAAATTTCTGATGTGTTGGTAAGGTACTCTGGTCAATAGTGTATCATAGAGATCAAAGAAAAATTTAGAGAACAGTATGTAGAAAACAGAACTAAACAAAAATTCAAATTAAACCAAGCCATGGTGATGCTTTAATCCCAGCACTTGGGAGGCGGAGGCAGACAGTTCTCTATGAATTTGAGGCCAGCTTAGTCTATAAAGTTAGTTCCAGAACAGTCAGAGCTACACAGAGAAAACAAAGAACAACAATTCTCCAAACAGTCCAATTAAAAATCTGTCCCTCAGAATTAACTAATAAAATTAATGAATACCTGAAAAAACAAAGACAATCAGATAAAATATTAATATGCATTTCCATTAGTATTATCCATGTATATACTAAAAATTTAAAAGTAAAACATAGTTTAAGCAAAGAAAATGAAATACCAGTTTTCTTTTTTGCAACAGTTATGAAAATCTGACAAAATCAAAAGCAACCTACATGATAAAGTAAGTATACATGCTATTTTCTCAGACAATGATGTACCTTAGGAGGATTTTGAGTGAAGAATGGACTTAATCACATGTAAATTGACTGGGATGAATGTATCTTTAACATATGGTATATATTACAATGCAAAGATATATACTGAAAAATTGTTGATGATGCTCTTCCAAGGAGGACTCGTAACAGAAATGTAGCTATTTGCAGCACATGGTTTTATGATGAACAACAGTACTGCTATAGGTCTAACTGCTAAATTAACTTAAAAAAAAAAAAAACTATCCTTCATACCATAGGAAGGTGTAAAGACTCAATAGAAATGAAGATCCCAAAATTCAATGGAGTCATTAAGTGTCATTTAAAAACATATACTCTACTTTAAATTGTTGAATGTAACTACTAGGTAAATAGAGTCTGGTTCACTTGTATAAAAAAAAAGTTACTTTTTTTCAGTTATTCATTCTGTTACTTACTTTTTCTTTATTTTAGAAATGAATAAAGTCACATTTTCTATCCCTGTATATCATTGTTCAAGATCCCTTCCCCCTCCTACACCCTCCAGTCACTCTCTCTTCTCCACATCTCCCCATCTCCTCCTCAGCAAGGGCAGGAGAGTCCAAGGTCCAATATGGCTAAGTTCAGCCTCCACTCCTGGCAGATCTAGTTTCCTCACCACAACATCAAGACTGAGTCAGGTGTTCCTCTAGAGGGAGTGGCAACCAAGGTGCCAGTCAAAGGAGTTTCAGATCCCAAGCTGTTTAGTGTTTGTGGTTTGCAGCTTGGACAAGCTTTGCTTTTTGCTTTTTTGTTTCAGGTCAACTAATGAGTGTGTATATTCCTTGCTTATTGATCTGGGTTTGCAATACCTCACTCATGAGGATATTCTCCAAATCCATCCATTTGCCTTCAAATTTTAGGATATCATTTTTTTCTTACTGTGAGTAGTACTCCATTGTGTAGATGTACCAAAATTTGTTAATCCATTCTTCAGTTGAGGGGCATCTAGGTTGTTTCCAGGTTTTTGCTATTATGAATAATGTTTCTATGAACATGGTTGAGCTAATGGATTTGGAGTATGAATGTGCATCTTTAAGGTATATGGCTAGAAGTGGTATTGCTGGATCCTTGGGGAGACTGATTCCCAGTTTTCTGAGAAACCGCCATACTACATTCCAGAGTGGTTGAACAAGTTTATACTCCCACCAACAATGGAGGAGTGTTCCCTTGCTCTACAACCTCTCCAGCATAGGCTGCCCTTTGTGTCTTATATCTTAGCCAATCTGATAGGTGTAAGGTGGTATCTCAAAGTGGTTTTGATTTGCATTTCTCTGAAGGCTCAGGATATTGAGCACTTTTTCAGGTGCCTTTCAGCCATTTGTAATTTTCGGACTGAGAATTCCCTTTTTAGTTCTGAATCCCATTTTTTGATTGGGTTGTTCAAGGTTTTGGGCTCGAGTTTCTTGAGTGCTCCATCTATTTTAGAGATCAGTCCTCTGTCATTAGTAGGGATGGTGAAAATTTTTTCCCATTGTATATAGGCTGTCCTTTTGTCTTATGGATTCTTTGTTTTACAGAAGCTTCTCAGTTTCAGGAGGTCCCAATCATTGATTGTTGTTCTTAATGTTTTGCTACTGGTGATACTTTGGGAAGTGGTAACCTATGCCAATGCACTGAAGGATATTTCCCACTTTCTTTTCTATCAAGTTCAGTGTGGCTGGGTTTATGTTGAGGTATTTGATCCACTTGGATTTGAGTTTTGTGCAGGGTGACAGGCTTGGATATATTTGCATTTTTATATACACTACCATTCAGCTATGCCAACACCATTTGTTAAAGATATTATGTTTTTTTTCTATTGAATATTTTGGACCTCTTCATCAAAGATCAAGTGTTCATAGGTTTTTGGGTTAATGTCCAGATCCTCAATTCGATTCCATTAATCCACATGTCTGTTTTTGTGTCAGTACCAGGCTGTTTTGATTACTGTATCTCTATAGTATAACTTGAAGTCGGGGATGGTGATGCCTCCTGAAGTTCTTTTGTTGAGCAAAATTGTTTTGCCAATCCTAGCTTTCCTGTTATTCCAAATGAACTTGAGTAGTGTTCTTTTAAAGTTCATAAAATATTGTGTTGGGATTTTGATGAGAATTGTATTGAATCTGTAGATTGCTTTTGGTATGACTGCCATTTTCCTATGTTGATCCTACCTATCCAGGAGCATGAGAGATCTTTCTATTTTCTGATATTCTCTTCAATTTCTTTTTTCAGTGATTGAAAGTTTTTGTCAAATAGATCTGTAACTTCTTTGGTTATAGTTACTCCAAGATATTTAATGCTATTTGCAGCTATTATAAAAGGTAAAGTTTCACTTATTTCTTTTTCAGCCCTTTTATGCTTAGTGTACAGGAGGGCTATTGATTTTTTTTGAGTTAATCTTGTATCCTGCTACATTGCTGAAGGTGTTTAGCAGCTGTAGGAGTTCCCTGTTAAAATTTTGTGGATCACATATGTATACAATCATATCATCTGCAAATAGGATAGCTTCATTTCTTATTTTCCAATTTGTATCCTATTAATCTCTTTTCATTCTCTTATTGCTTTAGCTAAAACTTTGAGAACTGTATTGAATAGATAAGGGGAGAGAGGACATCCTTGTGTAGTTCCTGATTTTATTGGGATTGCTTTGAGTTTTTCTCCAATAAGTTTGATGGTGGCTGTTGGCTTCTTGTAAATCGCATTTATTATATTGAGATATTTTCCTTGTATTCCTGATATTTCCAGGACTTTTATCATAAAACAGTATTGGATTTGTCAAAGACTTTTTCAGCATCTAAGGACATGATCATGTGCCTTTTACCCTTCAGTTTGTTTATATGATGGATGACATTTACAGTTTTTGTTAAGTTGAACCACTCCTGCATTTCAGGGATGAAGCCTACCTGGTCATGGTGGATGATATTATATATATATATAATAGTTGTATATGGTTTGCCAGAATTTTGTTGAGAATTTTGGAATCAATATTCATGAGGGAAATTGGTGTATAATTTCCATCTTTGTTGTGTCTTTGAGTGGATTGGGTACTAGGGAA
>PVIH01010530.1:19930-74819 GCA_004025045.1 Sigmodon hispidus
ATATTCCTTCAGTTTCTACTGTGTGAAATAGTTTGAGGAGTAACGGTAGTAATTCTTCTTTGAATGTCTGGTAGAATTCGGCACTGAAACCATCTGGACCAGGGCTTTTATTTTTGGGGAGGTTTTTAATGACCGCTTCAATTTCCTTAAGGCTTATAGGCCTGTTTAGGTAATTAATCTGATCTTCATTTAATTTTGGTAGATGGTACCTTTCCAGAAAGCTGTTCATTTCTTCTAGGTTTTCTATTTTTGTGGAATACAGATTTTCAAAATATGATCTGATAATTCTCTGTATTTCCTGGTGGTCTGTTGTTATGTCCCCCTTTTCATTTCTGATTTTGTTGATTTGGACACTCTCTCTTTGTTTTTTGATTAGTTTGGCTAAGGGCTTATCTATCTTGTAAACTTTCTCAAAGAACCAACTCTTAGATTCGTTGATTCTTTGTATTGTTCTTTGTTTCAATTGTATTGATTTCAGCTCTAAGTTTGATTATTTCCTGCCGTCTACTCCTTCTAGGTGAATTTGCTTCCAATTGTTCTAAGACTTTTAGTTTTGTTGTTAATTCTCTAGTGTGGGGTTTTTCTAGGTTCTTCATATAGGTATCTAATGCTATGAATTTTCCTCTTAAGACTGCTTTCATTGTGTCCCACAAATTTGGGTATGTTGCGGATTCATTTTCATTAAAATTTAGGAAGACTTTGATTTCTTTCTTAATTTCTTCCTTGACCCAGAGGTGGTTCAGAGAGTGCTGTTTAGTTTCCATGAGTTGGTAGGCTTTCTATTATTTTTGATGTTGTTGAACCTTAATTTTATGCCCTGGTGGTCTGATATGATACAGGGAATTATTTCCATTTTTCGTTTATATTAATGTTTGCTTTATGATCAACTATGTGGTCAATTTTAGAGAAAGTTCCATGTGGTGCTGAGAAATATGTATATTCATTTGCATTTTGGTGGAAGCTTGTATAATTATCTGTTAAATCCATTTGCATCATAACCTCTGTTATACTCCTTATTTCTGTGTTGAGTCTCTGTCTAGTAGTCCTATCCAGGGGTCTAAGTGGAGTACTGAAGTCTCCTACTCTTAGGGTGTGAGAACTAATATGGGATTTGAGTTTTAGCAGTGTTTGTTTTATATAGGTATGTGCCCTTACATTAGGGGTATAAATATTCAAGACTGAAATCTCCTGTTGACCAATTTTTCCTGCAATAAATAAGCAATATTCATCTTGGTCCCTTTTTATTGCTTTTAGCTTAAAGGCTACTTCGTTAGATATTAGGATGGTAACCCCAGCTTGTTTTTTAGGGCCATTTGATTGGAAAATCTTTTCCCAACCCTTTACTCTGAGCCTGTGTCTATCTTTGTGGTTGAGGTGTGTTTCTTGTATGCAGCAAAAGGATGGCTTCTGTTTTCGTATCCATTTTGTTAGTGTGTGTCTTTTTATAGTTGAGTTGAGTCCATTGATATTAAGGGATATTAGTAAGCAATAATTGATGTTTCTTGCTATTTTGGAGGTAGCTTGTATGTATTTTCTTTCTCTGGGCTTTTTATCTGTGGGATTATTGATTGTTTGTGATTTCATGGGTGTATCTGGGATCCTTAGATTGTAGTTTTCCCTGTAATACTTTCTGAAGGGCAGGAGTGGTAGATAGGTATTGTTTCAGTCTGAAATACTTGTCATGAAATATTTTTTTCTCCATCTATGGTGATTGATAATTTTGCTAAGTATAGTAATCTAGTTTTACAGCCATGCTCTTTTAATGTCTATATAACTTCTGACCAAGCCCTTCTTGCTTTCATCATTTACATTGAATAGTCAGGAGTTATCCTGCTAGTTCTGCCTTTATAGGTAAGTTGGCCGTTTTCTTTTACAGCTCTTAGAATATTTTTTGTTGTTCTGTATGTTTTGTGGTTTGATTATTATGTGATGAGCAGACCTTTTTTTTGAGGTCATATGTTGTAATAAGTTCCCCCAGCCTGTTTGGGGATGGAGGTCTGTGACCTGGCGTGCATTGGCCTTTGTCCACCAAAGAAATGAATCACACGCTTATATCCTTTAAACTGTTTGGCCCATATCTTGAGCACATTACTAGCTAGTACCTTCATCTTAATTCAACCCATTTCTATTAATCTGCCCACCATGTGACTCAGCCCATGGCTGACCGGTACCTCTTACACGTCTGTTCCTCTTGGGGGTCGGATGGAGACTGCCTTAACTCCACCCTCCTTCTACCTAGCTGCCCCTGATTCTCCACCCACTTCTACGGTGCCGTGCATGGGCCAAACAGTTCTTTATTTACAGCATACAGAAAACATTCTACCACATTTCCTCTTTGCTGTCTAAGTAAAAAGGAATGTTTCAATTTCCATATAGCAAAATTACAACAGAACAACTCTCAAGCAGAAATTACAGTCACAATATCCAGTCTATCTGTATTCCAAAATTAAAGAGAATATTCCATCATCTACCTTATCATTGTGAGTCTAAAGTTTCATATCTAATATACCTTTTAAACCAAAAAGAACTATACTTATAATTATTAAACCTTCAACCATATCAAAGACCACAGAAGGATATATTATTATACAAATAAACAGGAAGTGCAAGCAACTTCCGAAGTATAGAAAATGACAGAGATGACCCATGTCTGCCTGGACAGTCATCCAAAGTTCCTTTGTAATGTTGGGGCATTCATCTTCAGCCTTTATGGCCCAAAGTCTCTGGCATACCTTGCAGTAATGCAGGAAATCTGATACAGTCCATCAGTTGTTTCTCCTTGAGTCCTGAAGAATGTCTGGCAATGTTTTCTGCAAAGCAGGAACCTAAAGAACCATCTTGGCTTGTTCTGCCAAAGTTCAGAGGTCACTTTCCTATGGAACTCACATGTCCAGTTTATACAGTATACTATCAGTCAATTCCAGAACAGTTTCTTGTCCAGTGGCTAACTGTTGCCACAAAGTAATTTCCACATGAAGTTTCTTCAATGTCCATCCTTTTCCTGAAATACATTGGTGCTGCCAGGAACAGACCTGTCTCATTGTCCAGAAGAGTCTTTAAGTTCTTAAAATAATTTAAATGCCATATTCTGCATGTCTTTGAAGAATTTGAAGACTACCTATCTAATTGAAATATATCTTTGCATACCTACAAAAACCTAACTAACATGACTATAAGTTTGGTTATCATAGATGACTATTAATCTGCATTTCTCAGTTACATATTACAATTTTAAATGAGTTACATCAGCATCATACCTTAATCAATAGTAGAAAAATACATACAGCATTACAAAATTGACCTTAACTTTATATCAATGAATCAAAATCCACTTATCTTTTCTAATCATTTCTATATCATATCTTCCTCTCTCCTTTTTTTTAAAGATTGACTATGACTATTAACCATTTATAATGAAAACAAACATTAATAAGTAATATTTTGGGGAAATTGGATGAACCTTTCTTTCTTTTACTACTTCATGCTGTCAAAGGACATTGATGTCCTGGGATTTTGAAGCTGGATCATCTCAACTGGCTTCTTGGAAGCTGAGAATGTTCATTCAGGTGGCCTTGGCAAATGGAACCACATTTGCCTAGAACCAATCCACAGGTTTTGATCTTCTGTGGAGACAAAAGCAGAAACTCTTTTCCCAAGTAACATATTCTTATAAACAGATTTTAAAGTCAAGGCATCTTTAAAATATAAGTACTGGTTTAACTTAGCAGCCTTAGCAATCAATTGTCTCTCTGCAATTAGCTCATTAAAAGTTAAAAAATTAAAACAAAGTGCAATAACCATAATCCAGACTCTCTGTTTATCTGCCATCTTCATGTGGCCTTTTTATCTTTATTTCCTTATTTCTCTTTCTTACAGGGTTTCTTTACCCCTTTTTTTTTCTTTTTTTTTCTCTCTCTCTGAAGCATATGCATATTTTACATGCATTGTACCCCGTTTAGAGGTTTTGAGAGTCTAAATCTGTTTTATTGAGAATTCTTAATCATTTTTGAACTCAAAGAGCTTTTAAATGTCCATATCACTGTAACTGCTGACTCCGCCCCTTTTGGCAGTGTTTCAGTATGGTGAATAAGCTTGGGCTGCTCTGCTGCTGCCTGCCAACAACCAGTGTGGACTCAGAAAATGCTGCTATGAGTAAAACCATTTTTAACTGTTTCCTTTCTGTTCAGTATAAGCAAAAACTTTAAATCAATCACACTTATGCCAAGCCTTTTGTGAAATGTATGAGTTTAAGCTGTGTGCCATGGACGCGCAATTTTTAAATTCCTGCCTGAACACCACGCTGTCTCTGTACCATAAATCAATTCAAATACACAATTCAGAAAGCCACTTTAGGCTCTGTTGCAGTAATCTAGAACACTCTTTAAGCTTTTTAAACTTTCTCAGGCTTTATGCAGGTGTTCAGCCCCATGTTGGGTGCCATTTGTTGTAATAAGTTCCCCCGGCCTGTTTGGGGATGGAGGTTTGTGACCTGGTGTGCAGTGGCTTTTGTCCACCAAAGAAATGAATTACATACTTATATCCTTTAAACTTTTTGGCCCATATCTTAAGCACATTACTAGCTAGTTCTTTCATCTTAATTCAACCCATTTCTATTAATATGCCCACCATGTGGCTCAGCCCGTGGCTGACTGGTACCTCTTACATGTCTGTTCCTCTTGGGGGTCGGATGGAGACTGCCTTAACTCCACCCTCCTTCTACTTGGCTGCCTCTGATTCTCTACCCACTTCTACGGTGCCTGCATGGGGCAAACAGTTCTTTACTTACATCATACAGAAAACATTCTACCACAGTCATATCTATTTGATGTTCTGTAAGCTTCTTGTATCTTTATAGGCATTTCCTTCTTTAAGTTAGGAAATTTTTCTTCTATGATTTTATTGAATATATTATCTGTTCCTTTGAGTTGGTATTCTTCTTCTTCTATTCCTATTATTCTCAGGTTAGGTCTTTTAATGGTATCCCAGATTTCCTGGACATTTCATGTTATGACTTTTTGATTTTAGTATTTTCTTTGACTGATTTATTTATTTCTGCTATTGAGTCTTCCATTCCAGAGAAGTCTCTCTTCCATCTCTTGAATTCTGCTGGTTATGTTTGTATCTGTAGTTCCAGCTCTTTTCTTCTGATTTTCTATTTCTACCTTTGCCTCATTTTGTGCCTTTTTTTATTGCTTCTATTTCCGTTTTTGTTCCTAGAATGTTTCTTTTATTTTTTTGGTTTACCTGTTCTTGTTTTTCTTTCAAGAAATTGTTTGTGTCTTCCAATTTTTTGTTTATATTTTATCCTATTTCTCTAAGGAATCTTTTTATATCTTCTTTGAAGGCTTCAATAATCTTCATGAAGGCATTTTTGCTGTTTTTTCCTTCTGTTTCCTCTTTATTACTCTGTTCAGGTCTTTTAGTTGTAGAACCACCAGTTTCTTCTGGTGTTTCCTTGTTGTACTTTATATTTTTATATTTATTTTTGCACTGGCTTTTGCCCATGGCTTCAGTGGTTCTCAATTAGGCAGGTCCTAGTCAGTTGTGGCAAGAGGACTTGTGTGTCTCCTGGCTCCTCTGAGGAAGTGTTCTCCTCGATCTCTGACTCTGCTCTGGACAGGGGTCTGAATTTCACATCCTCAGTCCTTCTCTGCTGAATCAGTTGTAGGCAGAACCTGGCTGTGCAAAGTCCCCTCTTTTAGGTTTGCTAGATGGGGCCCTCTTTTAGGTTTGTCTTGTCTGCTAGGGTAAACTGAGATCAGACTCTAGAAATTGACCCTGGTCCCAGAGATCGACTTTCCTAAAAAGTGGTCTGGGTGCTGGAATCTCCAGACAGTTATCGTCTTAATGTTTAGCTACAAGAAAATATGCATAAAAATGGTATAATTTATATACTTAAGAAATAAATGTAAAATATTACATTTAAAGTTAATGAAATATAAAATTCTACCAAAATGAATTTTAAAGGATCAAATTTCTACACTAATTGAATCATAGAATTTTATACCAAAAATATAATTTAATAAATAGGAAGAAGTTTTGATAGAAAAAATTTTAAATGAAACATTTGTATTAGTAAGAGCCTAATTTAAGATTTTACAATGGGAGGTTTTTTAATTTTTTTGTCTAAAATTATACAGTTCAAAAATGTAAATTTGTGATTGGAAAGATGTCTCAGTCCTTAAAAAGCATCTGATGCACAAGAATCAAGACTTGAATTTATGTGTTGTGTATCCATGTAAAAACTGGTTCTGATTTCACAGGTCTCTAACTCCAGTGCTTGGGGCACATAACCAGGGCTCACTGGCCAGCAGATCTAGGTAGCTCATGAGATCTGGGTTCAGTGAGAGACCCTTTCTCAAAAGATAATGTGGAGAGGAATTGTGAGAGATACTAACTTCAACTTCTGTATTTACTTAGAAACTGAGTCTTTACAGATATACATCCCTATTCCAACATGACTGATGTCTTATAAGTAAAATACAAACAGGCAAAACACAGAGGCAGGTCCAGCAAAAATCACCTATGTAATTCCAAAGGTAACAGTAAGGATGGTGAATTTAAACATCAATCAAAGCCATGCATCACAAGCAACATCAAAAGTTTCAAAAGAAAAAAAGATTCTCCCTATAGCATCCTAAAGGAACATGGGATTATAGATATTTGATTTCAGACTTAAATTCTACGAAAATATGACAGACTAAGTTTTTTTTTTCGGCCATACAGGTTATAGGAATTTACTTTGACATCCCTAGGAAGCTAAAAGAATGAGTACCTTATCTTGATTTCAAATAGCTCTTTTCATAAAAGATGTAAATACCGCTGAGAATTTAACTAACTTCACTGTGTTCAGAGATCCCTCATCTGTGTGGCAGGAAGAATGATAATGCCCTATCATTGCATTATAGGGATTGAATGACAGTTCCTAAGTGTAGAAACTTGCACTTGTACCCAAAACAGAAACAAAGTTTCATCAGAACTCATTATTTTATATTTGATAATCCTTGCAATGTGCGCATCCTGAAATGTCAAGCACAACAGATAATTTGCTATTCTTATCAAATAGCAAAAATATAAAAAATAAGTTGCCTCAAACATAACATCAATAAATTTAGTTTATTGTTAAATAGTCTTGAAAGTAATTAATGTATTTCTTGTTATTTATTTAATACAATGATTTGTTTTAAATTATAATTAATTTAGTTAAATTTGACATTTGAACTCTGACATTTGAATGGATTGTGTGTGTCAGTGACTGTAGTATTAAAAGGACAAAAATATGTAACAAGCTTAATTTTCTTAAAAGAAATAAAGATTGTAATAATGTAATAACCACAGCCTAAAACACATTCATCTAAAATAAAATGTACAAGTAAGTTGAGTGTTATAAATTATGCTACACTGAGAAGAGAAGTAAAATAAGTATCATCAGAGATACCATCAGGCCTATTATCTACCAAAGACATCAAGAGTTGAGTCTGGTTTAAAAAAAAATTGAAGTGTTTCTTTGAGTGAGAAAGCATTCATGAGAACATATCAGGATAGCTAACTTCAAGCACGCAATATTCAAGAAACTCTTGGAAGAAGAGGCAAATAATTTGAAAAGACAAATAAATTAAATAATTAAATTTTCTATTTTAAATACTGATATTGTAGAAAGATTGCTTTACTTTAGAAAATAAATACTGAACTATTCATGAGAGAAAGGACTAGATTGCACCTGCAATCAAATTTCATTTATAGCAGTAATATATTATATAATATGTACATATAAATCATATATATACATACATGTTTAAGAAAGATGTACATATAAATCATATATGTATATACATACATATTTGAGAAAGATGAGTGCCTTATCCAGGCTTAATATGTATGTGTGTATATATATATATATATATATATATGTATATATAGTTATAAGAGTTGTACAAAATATTAACAATGTGAAACATGTGTAAGGAGATACAAGAATTATGTAAACTGATTTATTAACTTTTTTATTCATTCTAAAATCATACAAAGAAAAAAGGTTAGCAAGAAATGATACATCCAAAATGAACACACAGGCATTTGATATGTAGAGGTATTCTGATGAGTTACTTAGAATTGGAAGTTATTTTGTTTAATAGCTTAAAGCCTTTGGAAGAGAATCTACCATTTTCTGGAAATGAATGAAAAACAGCTTCATAAACATTCACTTGTAGATGATTGTACTCACACACAATTAGCTGAAAAGAAGAATTTCTTCAGGTTTTGTTTGTTAAAAAACAATAGGCATTTACAAATGAAATGATAGTTTCACAAAATTGTTTTGGAGTCTTATTTACCCAATACAAAATTATCTGATTTCGTACCTCTCACAGCTCTGTGGGAAAACAAACAGAAGAACACATGTAAACATCACCACATTAATCTGAGACGACGTGACACAGAAAACATTTATTTCAGCAACTTTTGTATCTGTAAACAGAACTACAAGGTATACTGTCTTGAGAATTGCTTACTTATTGGAAGAAGAAATTCCTCTGTCACTTGTAGATACACACTATGGGGGCCAAGATGTTATTTTTCTTTAATGAATTTTTCAAAGGAGCTTTTCTTTGTGTGCAGTAGTAAATTTCAAATTAGAAAGCTGCTCAATTAGTTCTAATTTGGGTCTTGATATTACAAATAAATCTTTTTGGAAGTGTTATAAATCATTTTGTGAAAATACCAATGTATCCAAAAGCCAGATGAAAACAACTGCAGCTTAACTTCAGATAAATTTTTCCTTTTACTATTCAAGTTCTATCCATCTAAAGAATACATTTTTGATCAATAATATATATATACGTATATATATACAGCCATTTATTAAAAACCACTTTTGATCAATAAGCCCATGTTTTATAAACTCTCATTCACATAAAGACCTATCATAAACTACAGTCTGAAACTGTAATTTATGCTACAACAAAATGGACCACTCCATACTAGTAACATACTTAATTGGTAGTGACATATGCAGCAAGCCAAGATCATATTTCTAAGTAGCGGTATGATACCTCTTCCAAGTGAGAGGCATAAGAGGATTTAATGCAAGCTTATCAGGAGGAAAGTCATGCCTGTGTAGTGGAATTGTGTTCTGTTCTATTGTAAGCAATTGTCCTACCTACAAGTTTAATAAAAATGCTGATTGGCCAAAGGCAGACAGGAAGTCTAGGCAGGGCTACTAGACTAAGAAAACTTTGGGAACATCTCAGAGCAGAGCAAGGATGCCATAGAGATGCAATGGAGACACAATGATGAGATGGCAGCAGATGCAGAGGAAAGAAGCTAAAATGCTGCTCTGACCAAAGGTATTGAGCTGTGTAGCTGAAAGATGGGTTACTTTAAGGGTAAAGTATTAGCAAGCTATATGCTTGGGTCTTAGGCCAATCTGCATAAAACTAATATAAGCATCTGTGTGATTCTATGGGACTGCCAGACTACTGGACTACTAGACTGCCGGTCAAATCTCTGGTCTAGACTTGAAAGTCTGGGCCAGAAACCAATTATTACATGCCTGGTCCTCTAAGCCTAGTTGAGTATACATGGCTTATAGGAGACACTCATAACTGCCAATTTCTAAACCAATATAATCCTTAACTGCATTATAAATAATCATCCTTACACACAGAGAAAAGGATAATCTGTCTCTCCATCAAAGAAGCTTTGTTTTACAACAGAAGGTCACACCTGGCCAAAATTTAGGAACAACTGACCATGGGATGTACAGTCCACCTGACACAATTTCTACAACTAAGGTTCAGGAATACTGGGTAAAAGGCCACCAGAAGATTGTTAGAGCCAGAGGACCAAGAAGAATGTCACAACATTGTGCCTACACTGGCAAGCATGGGGAATCTACACCCACAATAATTCAGCAATATGACCATTTAAATAAGATTTGAAGCATTCCACCATTAGTTACCATGTCAATGTGGATGGGGAAAATCACTCCTAGCCCCTTCTGTAGACGAATAGTTAAATTTATCAGCTACTAAAAGAGGGAGAATTAGTGCTCCCCAGCTTGGCTATCCTCTACTAAGTGGTCAGCCTTGAAATCACGTACATAGAAGGAACATGAAGTGAGCTCAATATGATATACATATATATATATATACACACACATATACAAATACATATGAAATGTATATATATGTAACATTAACAATGCAATTAAAGAAAAATAAGACATAAATTTGTGAGAGAGCAGAGGGTGGTATGGGAGACATTGGAAGAAGGAGAGAATAGGTACAGTGGATTGATATTTAAATTAAATGAAAATATTAAGAAATACGTAAAAAACAAAAAGTGTAAAAGAACTATACCTTAGTTTTAAAATTTCTCTGCCATTATTTACTTATTTAGTAAATTTAATAAACATTTTAGTGGTTTGAAAACAATCACTTAGTTGCTCAGCCCACTAGTGACTAGCAGCATGGGAAGTGCTCAGTGAATAAGGTTCATTTATGCTCATGACATCAGCAGGACTCAGTCACATTGTGACAGTTCAGTTTGTGTGTTGCTTGTGGAATGTAACTTACACAACTGGCCTCAAGTGCGGTCTGTAGTCAGGGTACATTTATATTATACTTCCAGAAGGCTCTCTTGGGATGCTTTTATACAATATTTGATTTCTTAGAAGACAAGAACAGAAATTAAGTATGCTATGGGGTCTTGGGCTTGAAAGACACATCAAGACACCCATGTTAGTCAAAACAAGTTCCTTTAGCAGGAGAGTAAATAAAATCTGTTTTCACAGGAAAGAATCAAAATCGCAATGAAAATCCATATAATAAAGATAAAGAGGACATCGGTCTTAATATGTGATCTATCACCCCAATTCATAAAATACAAACTTGCTTTTTTGCTGAGGAATGATTCTAAGTAGAATATTTGTATATTTATGTATATGTGAAATATTCAAATAAAAAGTATTTCTTATCTTTCTCTTTCACATTGTTATTGATCTTAACATATTGATCTTCATTAACAAAATAATTATGGTAAATATGTCGCTCATTTTGTGTACCCTTTGCTTAAAAGCTTGGTGATCCTGTCCAGTTTCACATGATTCAATATTCTTTCTGAATAAAGTAAATGGTGTTATATATGGATTTGTATAATCTGTCTGGCTTTAATATCAATTGTAAAAATCTTAGCGTTAAGCCTTTCTATGACTACATTTAACAATTTATAATTCTATATAATCAACTGGTTCCTAGAATTATCACATGCTGCATTGTCAATAGATTTATTTTCCCCGCAAATCTTAAATGTGGTGTATACAGTTATGTTACATGGTGTTGCCTGCCTGAGAACTCACTGACCTTTTGCCACAAGTTTCAAAGTGCTGATGTTCTAGATATGCACCCTGACAAGATTTTTAACAAGAAGAAAACACAATTTACTTTAACAAGTTGCATGTATTGGAGATGTATGCATGGAGGCCAGGAGAGAACATAAGAATTATAGGAAATGGTAATCCACTTAGTGTGAGTGTTGGAGACCAAACTTAGATCTTCTACAAGAGCAACAGTGCTCTTAACCACCAAGCCTTCTCTCCAGCCCATGTAATATTAACTTTTAAAATCCATTCTTCTTATGACAAGATATAAATACATCCAAAAGTGATTTGTGCAGAACATAATTCTAGTGCCCCCTACTATCATTTAAAAACATATCTTGGATATACCTAAAATTTAGTTCAATGTTCATGACTCAGGAATAAATCTGACTTTCCTCTCAATCTTTTCAGATATGACATGCATTAACTCATTCCTTTTATTGAAAACAGTGTGTACTAAAATAAATCATTTTCGGATCAGCTAGTATCATTATTATATTTTGTTTCTTTTTTTTTTTTTAGAGTTGTGGGTGAACACGACTGCTGCTTTTACACTATTTTGTTTGTCTAAATCCTTGTTCTACATACTTAGGAGCTACATAAACTTTTCTAGAAAGATACTGGGACACTGATGATATCTTCTATGTTCTAATAGCTCTATTGTTGCTGTAAGTCTGTTTTACTGACTTGCTTTATGTTCTCTACAGGATACCAAGAACTTTCATGATTCTGATTACATTTCAGAATACTTCTAAGAGCTCAGAATTAGCAGTTTTGTTTTTATAAATGAGGAGTACAGGTTTGAATTTGCTCACCTAATTTTTCATAGCTGCAAGGTAGCCATACCACAGCTCAATCCTAATTCATCCAATTCTGAAACTAGTGATAAAAGAGCTTTGAATTTGCCCATCTTACAGTTATGTTCTTTACATTTCATTGGCCTAAATACAAAAGGAAAAGTTTTTAGAGTCAAAATAAACCATCATCCCTCTCCAAGAATGTGGCCACATTCACTTCCTGGGTTCTTAAAATATTGACAGAGTTGGCAAAAATAGGTCTTTGCAGAATCATTAAGAATTTTGAGGGATTATTTTGCATTAGCCAGTGGGTTGGAATCCCAAAGACAAATATCCTTATAAAAAAGACACAGGGAGATACAAAAGAGGAGGAGGAACAGTAACCAGGACAGGCGGGTTTGAAGTGTTGCCTCCACTGATCAAGGACTGTCAAGCCAGAAGGACCTTGGAAAATCAAGGAATAGCAACTCTCCATGGAGGCCTTGGATAAAATATGCACCCAGACTGAGAAAACTGTTTTTGTCACTTTAAGAGAAAAACAAAAACAACAACCATCAAGAATAATAAACAAATAAAATAAAAAATTTTAGACATTTTCATCAGGTAAAGTTACAGAAAGGAATGTGTAACTTCTCAATTTAGGCAATGAAAGCCCTAATCAATCCATGATTGGGCACCCTCACTCCTGCCACAAATTCAGGAGAGAAAGACTCAAACTGTCCTCATTTGGAATCTATGAGGAGGAAATGTCACAAAAACACAATCAATCATTTTTTTCTAGCATGTTAAGAATCAATGCAGACAATTTATAAATGTGTCTGCTCCACCAGAAAACCTATGAAGCTGAAAATCCACGCTAACTGTCTCAATGTTTCTCTCTGCTCTACTTCCTTTCTTTTCTTCGTGTAGGTTTCTCCTCTGGTCCACTACTTCACTCCTTCACTCTGATTTCTGATTCACCTGATTGCAGAAATATCAAAGTT
This sequence comes from Sigmodon hispidus, assembly GCA_004025045.1. Lineage (NCBI taxonomy): Eukaryota > Metazoa > Chordata > Mammalia > Rodentia > Cricetidae > Sigmodon > Sigmodon hispidus. Next base: position 33,088 of record PVIH01010530.1, read on the forward strand.
CTATCTAAATGTGATTTATTGTAAAACAATTTAAGTTAATATTATTCTGCTAAATTATTGTATTTCTTAGACATATTAGAAACTGATGGTTTAATTTACTGTTACGCCAGTAAATATAGTTACATTAAATCAATACCTTGCTATCTTAAAGGCAATTCATCTTTAAAATATGATATGTTTTGACTTTAGGTATTAAATATGTATATATATATATATATTTATTTTCATTCACTTACAGAAAAGTATGTATCTTCAGCAGATAGGTTTCCAGAAACAGGGTCAAGTAAACCAGAAAAGTGGGAGGTTAAGGTCATTTAGTTCAGGATGCCAAAAGAGTGCTTATTTATCTGTCTAATTACATTCACATTAACCTGGAGTTGGGGAGTCATCAAAGATTCATCATTTCTGTGGCTTGCTCTATGCTCTGGACAACTCACTCCATGTGTGTCTCTGGTTTTTTCCTCTCATATTATTGGACTAGATTGGTTGATCTCCCGAGTATTTTCATTACTGAAATTCCTTGGGTGTAAGAGTACGAAGAGATATCTGTTAGTCATCAATTTTAACAAATTGTGATGCCAAATGCTTCAGCTGTGTACTCTGTATCTCTGACAAAGAAATTACTCTCATCATTTTATAGACATAAGAGCAATAATTTAGTGGGATTAAATAACTGATTCAGCAAATAACTAAGAAACTGGGAAGTCAGGATTGGAACCATCATCATTACAGTATGAATCTAAGCTTAACCACTTTGTTATTTTATAAAATCACTGCCTTAATGTTTCTGATTTAGCAAACACTTAACTCTGGTTATTCACACATTGCCCTCTGGTCTATGCTATACAGCAAATGGTGATCACAATAGTGCTGTTGTAATCTATAGGCGTCATTAAACTTGCCATTGACCACAGATTTCTACCATCCCAGTGAAAATGCCTTTGTGACTCATGTGCATCACCTGACATAATATTCAGTGTGTTGACTTAAAGTGCTTGCTTTTGCATTTTTGTATCTCTCATGATTATACATTAAAGAACAAGGCTATATGATTGTTTCATTTCTTTAATTTATATTATTCAGACTAATTTATTTTATGTATGATGCTCGGTAAATATTTACCAAATGTAAAAATGATCAAATGGGAGATGTAAATGTCATTTTATGTACACATGATCCATAGACTTGCACAAAAGCATACTCCATTGCAATATTTAAATTATTTTCTTTCCTATCATTTTCAATGGATCTTGTCTTACTAATAAGTGTTTAGTCAATATCCATCCTGATATCTAAGCAGCTATCTTGGCATAATTAGAGTAGTCAAGATTATCTGGACTGATCATGCCAGCAAAACTTCCTTTATGACCTCAGCAAGATACCCATATGGCCTTTTCTAGTGGTTTGTTGTGCATGTTACATGTGTACTTTCCCAAAAGTCAAAGTCAGTGGCTTCACACATTCAGAAATACCCTTTCAGGCAGTTTTCTCTAATCATGTAATAAGTATTCAGTGTGTTTTGTTGATTGACTCTAAATTGGAGTCAACTCATTTCAAATTATCTCTCTGCCCGGGGAGCTACATCTGAGATTCAAAACTATATATTCTCCAGCTTGCCTGTTTAATCACAGCATTGCCAGTGATTCCTATTGTCTAATTAAATACACTTGAGCAAAAATAAATGCACCTTTTGTTTAGGAAGGATAAGCATGTTGCTTGCTGGGACACAGAAAATCAAGCCTCTAGCAGTGTTCCTGGCTTTACTTGGAAGCTAATGACAACCAATAAAAAAATTATCCAACAAAGAGCAAATCACCATTTTCATATTCAGCCTGTTCCTTCCTGGATACTGAAATCTACAGCTTTTCTAGACACCCTAAACTTACTATCTGAAATGTTTCTCATTAGCACAGATGAGTTGTAGTGTTTATAATGGCTGTACTTGGGGAGGCCGTTACCAGAATTATCCCAATTTGTATTAGCATCTCTCTATATGTTTCCTAAACCTAATTCTGTAATTCAGCTGTAAAATAAGCCATGGAAGGTGATTAAGACTCTGCAACAACTAATACCATAAATGAGAGGAATTAAATTATTAGAAAGGACCACAGTGAACTCACTGTCTCCAACACCTTTTCCTCTTCATGTGGGTCTCACTTCCCCCTTTGACACTAACTAAGATGTAGGATAGCTATTATCTCTATTAGCATTCTCTAATGTAACTAGTCTTGATTAATGCATGGCTGACAACTGAATGGATAACAGACTCTCAAGACAAAATATGGAACAATGATTTGTGACTTTTTCTGTGCTGGGCTCCGTTCAAAAAGATTACCATTCACAAAGCATCTATACTCACTATTAAAAACAAGGGTGTGTAAGCATAACTCTAATAATTCTGTAACTACCTTGGACCAAGAGAAAATATCTTAATTTCTACCTAGGATATTAAGTGTGGGAAAAATCAACAAGTTGCCTCTGGTTAAAGAAAACAAGAACAGAAAAACTCACAGATTTATTTTCTTGATTTATGTTTAAGTTTAAAGCAGTATCATTGTCACTAGTGCCTAAGCTGGCATGTGTCACAAATTATTATTCAGTGTGTACCAGTTAGGACTTGGAAAAGAAAGGAAGTTCTAACAGACCCACTCAAAACTGGAATTTATTTTTTACATTGCTTCCAATTTATTTAACATATTTTTTTCTGATAGAGAAGACTTTATTTTTTATTTTTTTTAGTTCTCGCTGTGATTTCCCTTCTCTGTTTTTTCTTCTTTTTTATTATGAAGTCTTATTTTTTTATCCATGTATCCCCTTGTTCAAACTCCATTCCCTCTCCTGCCCCTCCCAGTCACTCTTTCTTCTCCTCATCTCCTTATCTACTCCCCAGGAAGGGCAGAAGGCTCAAGGTCCCAAAGTTGCTTAGTTCAGCATCTACTCCAAGCAGATCTCCTTTCCACACCCCAACATCAAGACTGGGTCAGGTGTTCCTCTGGAGAGAATGGGCTCGAAGGTGCCTGTCCAAGGTGGTTCAGATCCCAAGCTGTTTAGGAGTTGTGGTATGCAACATGGAAATGTTTTGCTTTTTGTTTAATGTCCACTAATGAGTGAGTACAACCTTCTGGTTTGTGATACCTTGATCAGGAGGATATTCTCCAAATCCATCCATTTGCCTACAAATTTGTGGACATCACTTTTTCTTACTGATGAGTAGTACTCCATTGTGTAAATGTACCAGAGTTTGTAAATCTATTCTTCAGTTGAGGGGCATCTAGGTTGTTTCCAGGTTTTTGCTATTATGAATAATACTGCCATGAACATAGTTGAGCTAAAGCATTTGGAGTGCAAATGTGCATCATTAGGGTATAAACCCAGTTGGGGAGATTGATTCTCAGTTTTCTGAGAAACTGTCATGCTGCATTCCAGAGTGGCTGAATAAACTTAGACTCCCACCAACAATAGAGGAGTATTCCCCTTGCTCTGTAACCTCTCCAGCATAGGCTGTCATCTGTGTCTTTTATCTTAGCCAATGTTACAGGTGTAAGGTGGTATCTCAAAGTGGTGACCACTTCCTAGTGTTCTTAGTGTCTATGTCACTGCTGTTATATTTAGGAATTGGTCGCCTGTACCAATTCATTGGAGGGTATTTCCCATTTTCTTTTCTATCAAGTTCAGTGTGGCTAGGTTTATGTTGAGGTCTTTTTTTTGTATGTTGATTTTTTTATTTGTACTTCCAAATTTATTAAGAGAATAAATAGTACATTAATTGCTTCTAATCACATCAACAAAAATAAAGGGGCAAAAAGGCTTATCTCATAGCTCATTGCTAGAATGCATACACGAGTACCTCATTTCAACGCCCAAAACTAACAATAACAACAAAAACCATATGAGATGAGAAAGTGACATCCATAATATAAAATTTGAAATCTTAAATTCTAAACTATATTACAACCTTTTATGTATTAATATTTGAGTAATGTTTTGTGTTCAGAAACTTAATAGTATCCCTCCCAACATTGTTAGCATGTAGGTAATAACATATGTATGTGACCTCTGTGTTTATTCATACCTTGATATTTGAATGTAATAGATTGGGTAGGTTGAAGCCTAGCATTACATGCGTACTGATGAAAGAAGATTTCTATTTATTACTTATTGTATTCTCTAACATTTCACTATTACAGATTATTTGCTAGTTTTCTGTAAAACTGTTACATAGTGTTTAAAGTAGTCTCTCTCTCTCTCTCTCTCTCTCTCTCTCTCTCTCTCTCTCTCTCTCTCTCTCTCCACAAAAAATACTAAGGGGTTCTATGGGGAAACAGACTCACTGATACTCTGACACAGGACAAGGTAAATCAAGTTGTAGAGTCCATGAAAAGCTGGGGACAGATTACTTGCTGCTTCATGCCACCTGACCCAGTCTTCACCACCCAAGAGAGTGTAACCCCCTTTCTCTTTGCTTTTACGTGGTCATATAGGCAGACAAGAAGCACCTCCTCTCTCACACCAGATAGCCCAAAGTCATTGTTTGAATAAATACCAACTACACTTCCCTCTTTTCTTTAAGTAAGAAGACTCTGAACCTAATTCAAAGCTATGTACAATAAGAAAAATTATAAAGTATTGTCTAGGAGAAAGAAAGGATAACAAACAAAATGGAACTACAGCCAGCAAGAACAATATCAAACAAAAAAATCATATTAAATGTCCAGGCCAAATGTAAATGGCAAATACAGCGATTATTCCATTAGCTGTCCTATCTTTAAGAATGTAAATCTAATCCCTGATATGTTTTTAGTTAAGAAAGATAACCATCAAAGACCTGAAAAAGAAAATAATATTACCTGCATGAACAGGAAGTACAAGAAAGCAACTTCCAAAAAATGTAGGAAATGACAGAGATAGTTGGTCATCTGGACAGTCACCCAATATTTCTTTGCAGTGTTCAGGCATCTATGTTTGGCTATAGGCCTAGAATATCTCACATACCATTTTCATAAGCAGAAAAATTTTTATCTTCTTTATAGTTATTGTTAACTTATCAGCATTTTAAATTCATTTTACTTTTTTTCTTGATCAATACAAAATAAATAAAGAAGAAAAAAAAGACAAAAAAAGTTATAATAGAGTTGAGAGTAGAACAACAGAATTCATAGCCAGAAAATCCTTTGAAAAGGAAAAATGGGGATAGATAAGATAGGATAATAAGTTGGATTAATGTATCTACTTGTAAAGTAATTTAGTACAAGCTTTAGATAATTTGTATTGGTATGGATATTTGTATATTGATACAGATGTAAAAATATTTTTCTATTTCTGTGCAAAATAATTTGTATATTGATACAAATTCAAAATTATTTTTGTCATATTGCACACATGCTTATACTCTTGTTTAGAATATTTTTATATAGTGATACATATGTAAAATAATATTTTTCATGCTATATGTTTTTCTATGTTTAGAATGTTTTCTATATTGAAAGATATTAAGCATGTTGTTTTCATATTGCACTATACATTTCTACTTCTGGAGGATATTTTTGTATATTGTCACAAATTCAAGGCTATTATCCTTAGAATTATAAGTTAATAGTCACCCATGCTTGTCATACTTATAGTCATGTTAGTTAGGTTTTCAAGATACACAGAAACATATGTCTGATGGATAATAATCTTCAAATACTTCATGGACCTAGAATATATAGCATTTAAATGTTTTAATAACTTAGAAATCTGTGGATATGAGACAAGATTGCTCCTGACAACACTGATCTGCTTCTGAGAAGATGATGAGAATGGAAGACACTCATATGGAATTTGTTTTCTTCTTGGCAAAACATGACCCAATGAGCATAGAACTGCCTTTGCCTCAACTGCTGACAGTAAGCATACTGTCCACTCTGGATGAGCAGGGCACAATAAAAGGTGACAGCTGAAACTTGCCAAGACATGGTATGACAGTAGTTCAAATATGTTGAGGTCTTTGATCCACTTGGATTTGAGTTTTGTGCAGGGTGACAGGCTTGAATCTATTTGCATTTTTCTACACACTACTAACAAGCTATGGCCACACCATTTGGTAAAGATACTATATTTTTTCATTGAATATTTTGGGCTTCTCTGTCAAAGACCAGGTGTTCATAGGTTTTTGGGTTAATGTCCAGATCCTCATTTTGATTCCATTGATCCACATGTCTGTTTTTGTGCCAGTACCAGCATGTTTTTTGTTTTTTTTTGTTTGGTTTTTTTTTTGTTTTTTTTGTTTTTTTTGTTTTTTTTTTTTTTTTTTTTTTTTTTTTTTTTTTTTTTTTTTTTTTTTTTTTTTTTTTTTTTTTTTTTTTTTTTTTTTTTTTTTTTTTTTTTTTTTTTTTTTTTTTTTTTTTTTTTTTTTTTTTTTTTTTTTTTTTTTTTTTTTTTTTTTTTTTTTTTTTTTTTTTTTTATTGTAGCTCTATAGTATAACCTGAAGTTGGGGATGGGGATACCTCCTGAGGTTCTTTTGCTGAACAAAATTGTTTTGGCAATCCTGGCTTTCCTGTTATTCCAATAAAGTTGAGTATTGTTCTTTCAAGGTCCATAAAATATTGTGTTGGGGTTTTGATGGAAAGTGCATTGAATCTGTAGATTGCTTTTCGTAGTATTGTCATTTTTACTATATTGATCCTACCTATCCAGGATCATGGGAGATCTTTCCATTTTCTGATATCCTCTTCAATTTTTTTCTTCAGGGATTTAAAGTTTTTGCCAAATAGATGTGTTATTTCTTTGGTCATAGTTATTCCAATATATTTAATGCTATTTGACGCTATTATAAATGGTGATGTTTCCCTTGTTTCTTTTACAGTCCTTTTATCTTTAGTGTATAGGAGTGTTACTGATTTCTTTGAGTTAATCTTGTATCCTGCTACATTGCTGATGGTGTTTGTCAGCTGTATAAGTTCCTTGGTAGAATTTTGTGCATCACTTATGTATACAATCATATCATCTGCACATAGAGATAGTTTCAGTTCTTCTTTTCCAATTTGTATCCCCTCAATCTCCTTTTGTTCTTTCATTGCTTTAGCTAAAACTTTGAGAACTATATTGAATAGATAAGGAGAGAGAGGACAGCCTTGTCTGGTTCCTGATTTTATTAGGATTGCTTTGAGTATTTCTCCTTTTAGTTTGATGTTGGCCATTGACTCTTGTAAATCACGTTTATTATATTCCAACATTTTCCCTGTATTCCTGATTTCTCCAGGTATTTTATCATAAAAGAGTGTTGGATTTTGTTAAGGATTTTTCAGAGTCTAAAGATATGATCATGCTGTTTTTTCCTTCAGATTTTTTGTAAGATGGATAATATTTACGGTTTTTCTTTTGTTGAACCATGCTTGCATTTCTTTGATGAAGTCTACTTGATCATGATGGATGATATTTTTTATATGTTGTTGTATATGATTTGCTAGGATTTTGTTGAGAATTTTTACATCAATTTTCATGATGGAAATTGGTCTGTAATTCTCCTTCTTTGTTGTATCTTTGAGTAGCTTGGGTATTAGGGAAATCGTGGCCTCATAAAAAGAGTTGAGCAATATTCCTTTCATTTCTACTGTGTAAAACAGTTTGAGGATGACTGATAGTAGTTCTTCTTTGAATGTCTGGTAGAATTCTGCACTGAAACCATCTTGACCTGGGCTTTTTTTACTTGGGAGGCTTTAAATGACAGCTTCTGTTTCCTTAGTGTTATAGGTCTTTCAGGTATTCAATCTGATCTTGATTTAATTTTGGTAAATGGTACCTGTCCAAAAATATCTCCATTTATTCCAGGTTTTCCATTTTTGTGGAGTATAGATTTTCAAAGTTTGGCCTGATAACTGTGTGGATTTTATGTGGTGTATGTTGTCAAATTCACCTTTTCATTTCTGATTTTGTTGATTTTTATTCTCTCTCTCTTTCTCTCTCTCTCTCTCTCTCTCTCTCTCTCTCTCTCTCTCTCTCTCTCTCCCTCCCTCCCTCCCTTCCTCTCTCTCTCTCTCTCTATCTCTGCTTTTTGGATAGAGTGGATAAGGGTTTATGATTTTGGTTGATTATTTTAAAGAACAAACTCTTTGATTCACTGATTCTTTGTATTGTTCTTTTTGTTTCAATTGTATTGGTTTCAGCTCAAAGTGTAATTTTTTTTCCTGCTGCCTACTCCTTTCAGGTGAGTTTGTTTCTAATTGTTCTAAGGCTTTCAGCTATGCTGATAGTTCTCTAGAATGTAATTTCTCTATGTTCTTCATATAGGCATCTAGGGATATAAATTTTCCTCTTCATACTGCTTTCATTGTGTCCTATAAGTTTGGGTACATTGTGGATTCATTTTCATTAAATTCTAGGAAGACTTTGATTTCTTTCTGAATTTCTTCCTTGACCCAGAAGTGGTTCAGTTGAGTGATGTTTAGTCTCCATGAGTTGGTGGATTTTTGATGTGATTTTTGATGTTGTTGAACTATAACTATAGGCCCTGGTAGTCTGATATGATACAATGTATTATTTCCACTTTTTTGTATCTATTGATATTTGTTTTATGACCAATTATGCTGTCAGTTTTAGAGAAAGTTCCATGTGGTGCTGAGAATCTTGTATATTCTTTTGTATTTGGGTGGAAGCTTGTGTAAATATCTATTAAATCCTTTTGCATCATAATCTCTGCAGACTCCTTATTTCTCTTTTGAGTCTCTGTCTGGTTGACTTATGCAAGGGTGAAAGTGGGGTATTGAAGTCTCCCATTATTAGGGTGTTAGAATTGATATGGAATTGAGCTTTAGTAGTATTTCTTTTATATTGATGGATTCCCTTACATTAAGGGCATAAATATTCAGGATCAAAATCTCATCTTGATCAATTTTTTCTGAGAAGAATAAGTAATATCCATCCTGGTCTCTTTAAATTGATTTTAGTTTGAAATCTGCTTTGTTAGATATGAGGATGGCAACCCCAGCTTGTTTCTTAGGATCATTTGATTGGAAAATCCTTTATAACCCTTTACTCTGAGCCTGTGTCTGTCTATGAGGTTGAGGTGTGTTTCTTGTATGCAGCAGAAGAATGTCTTCTGTTTATGTATCCATCGTGGTAGTGTGTGTCTTTTTACAGTTGAATTGAGTTTATTGATATTAAAAGGTATATTAGTGACCACTGATTGATGTTTCCTGCTATTTTTGTTGGTAGCTTGTATGTATTTTCTTTCTCTGGGCTTTTCTCCTGTGGGATTATTCAATGTTTGTGGTTTCATGGGTATATCTGGGATCCCTAGTTTGGAGTTTTCATCTAATGCTTTCTGAAGGGCTGGATATGTTGATAGGTATTGTTTCAGTCTGACTTTGTCTTGAAATATGTACACTACAAACAGCAATTAAAATGTTTCCTTGGCATTCAAATGTTAAGGACAACAGAACTCACTTCTAGTTTCTGCTTTCTTGTTTAGAATTATTCTGAGGCAGAAAGTATATACAATACATATTAAATAAAAATTTTCATCTTCTTAGTGTTATCTTTTTCTTTCAGAAACTGAGAAAGAGGTGAAAAGATAAAATGCTTTTGTAGAAGTTTTCCTGAGGGCTTTTAGAAAGGTCACATTCACTTGGAAATAGTACAAGCAACCAAAAACAATAGCTCATATTGCTATTAGGAAAACCTGCATAAGAAAAATACATTTAGAAACAGAAAGTCTTGCCTAAGGCTGTCCTTAGATCATCTAGTGATAGATGTTCAAGTACAATTAGGCTAGTAGAATATTCCATACTTTGGAGCATTAGAAAGGAAGAAAAGGGCTGAATGTTACTCTTAGCTACACATTATATTCAAAATATTACTCGGAACATATTTTATTAGTTTGTCAAGTCATTCAGGGGCTCACATAATTTCCACTAAATGAGACTTTTCCCCTCTGAGTCACCAAACTCTTTTTTAAAGGGCATACATTCAAGGATTCCATAAGGAACCTAAGATCGCAAGCTAGCTTGTGGAAATGTTCTCTGTATGCTGAAAATAAAGGAGCTGTTTTGGCCTTTGTGGAGGACCGTAGAAGTGGGTGGAAGATCAGAGGACAGACAGATAGAATGAGGGTGGAGTTAGTTAGTCTCCATCTGACCCCCAAGGAAGAATCATGTGAGGAATCCAGGTGATCCATGGGCCGGGCCACGTGGCAGACAGAATACTAGAAATGGGTTGAGTTAAAATGAAAGAGCTAGTGAGTGAGTACATCCCCTGCTTATCTCTCTGAGTTTGTGATACTTCGCTCAGGAGGATATTCTCCAAATCCATCCATTTGGCCAGGAGTGAAGACTGATCCAAGCATTATTGGGTCAGTGGGACCATAGGACTGTCTGCTCCCTGCCAAGGGAGGGGATGGGGAGTTGCAGAGAAGAAAAATGATCAGATGTGGTGGGAGGGGGAAGAGACCTTGAATAAGGATATACAGGGATGGAAAAAAAAATCAGAGGGAAAGCTGAACACAAAGAAAATATATATGTAGCAATCTTATTTGCATTTCCACCCTTGATAAGCCATGCCTATGATTCTTATCCTCTGTATAGTTATTGTTAACTCTTCCGCATTTTAAATTCTTTTTACTGTTTTTTTTGATAAATACAAAATAAAGAAGGAAAAAAAATGAAAGAGCTAGCTAGTAATGTGCTTGAGACATAGGTCAAACAGTATGAAATTAATATAAGCGTCTGATTCATTTCTTTGGGGGAAAAAGCTGCCACCGGCCAGGTCCAAACCGCTGGCCCAAACGGGGCTGGAAATCTTCTACAACATTAGCACTGATGCTTTCAGTTGGTAAGAATGCAAAACATATCACCACTTTAGCTCTCTCTGTCTGGGTGCTCTCAATACTTAAACTAAATCAGCTAGGAACAACAGCATGATTTAGGTATAAATTCCCATGGTGAGTGCTTCTTGTTAATGCATTTTCCATGATATTCCATCAATCCAATTCATTTCCTACAAAGAAAAGCCACGTCATTCAAAAAAGTTTGACACTAGAGTTTTCTGGACTACATAAACCAAGAACAGCATCTATGGAAGCTGGATTTAGAGTTTCATTCCTACCTGCTGTAGAAGTATGCCCTCATCCAGTGTTAACAGCCTTTCTTGCAAAACAGTCTCATTTTTAGTATTTCACAATCTATTTTCACCCTGTCTTGCTCTGGCCTCTACCTGTGATTCAGGCCCCAGTAACTAAGCTTAAAGTAGATAGAGTCTCTCATGGAATATTAAAGTCCCTGATTAAAAATTGTGAATTTTAACAATCACATCCTAAACTGAAAATTACAGCTTCACTCGTAGAGATAATGTGAGTCATTTGCCTATGACTTAACTATAATTTAGAAGTTCTAAAGAAATTGTATACAAAGCATCAGATTCCAGCAGACCACTTATAGTCCATTATCTATAATATATAAATAAAGGAGATATTATATATCTATAATATATAACATATACTATATGTAATATATAATATAAAGGAGAAAATGTGCACAGCCTTTGACTGAACATGAGTTGAGATATAAAGAAAAATATTTTTTAAATGTTATAAGGTAATTTTAAATGTTTATCTTCTCTTCTGAGAAGATAATTTTAAAAGTCATTTAATCATTTGCTTTTGACAGGGTAGAGAAGAAAAATATCCTGTATGCTATGAGATGAATGATATAGTAGAAAGACAACATAGAACAATTTTTAAATTTTATTTTTATTAAGAATAAAGTCATATTTTTTATCCATGTATCCCCTTGTTCAGACTCCCTTCCCCCTCCCGTCCCTGCCAGTCACTCTCTGCCACATCTCTTTATCTCCTCCCCAGCAAGGGCAGGAGGTTCCAGGTCCCAATGTGGCTTAGTTCAGGATCCACTCCTGGCAGATCCCCTTTCCTCACCCCAAAATCAAGACTGGGTCAGGTGTTCCTCTGGAGGGAGTGGGATCCAAGGTACTAGTGCAAAGTCTTTCAGATCCCAAGCTGTTCAGGGTTTGAGGTTTGGACATGCTCTGCTCTTTGCTTTTTTGTTTAGAGTCCACTAATGAGTGAGAACATCTCCTACTTACCTTTCTGGGTTTGTGATATCTTGCTCAGGAGGATATTCTCCAAATTCATCCATTTGCCTGCAAATTTTAAGATGTCATTTTTTCTTACTGGGAGTGGTACTCCATTGTGTAGATGTACCACAATTCGTTAATCTATTCTTCAGTTCATGGGCATCTAGGTTGTTTCCAGGTTCTTGCTAATACGAATAGTGCTCCTATGAACATAATTGAGCTAATGCCTTTGGAGTGCAAATGTGCATCTATAGAGAATATGCCCAGTAGTGGTATTTCTGGATGTTTGGGGAGATTGATTATCAGTTTTCTGAGAAACTGACATACTGCATTCCAGAGTGGCTGAAAAATCTTACACTCCTACCAACAATGGAGGAATGTTCCCTTGCTCTACAACCTCTCCAGCATAGGCTGTCATCTGTGTCTTTTATCTTATCCAATGTGACAGTTATAAGGTGGTATCTCAAAGTGGTTTTGATTTGCATTTCTCTGATGGCTAAAGATGTTGAGCGCTTTTTCAAGTGCCTTTCAGCCATTTGTAATTTGTCTCCTGAAAATTCCCTTTTCAGTTCTGAACCCCATTTTTTGATTATTCAAGGTTTTGGTTTCTAGTTTCTTGAGTTCTCTATATATTTTAGAGATCAGTCTGCTGTCTCTTGTAGGGTTGGTGAAAATCTTTTCCCGTTCGATAGACTGACATTTTGTCTTATTGACTGTGTCCTTGGCTTTATAGAAGCTACTCAGTTTCAGGATGTCACACTTATTGATTATTGTTCTTATTGACTGCTACTTGTGTTATATTTAGGAAGTGGTCACCTGTGCCAATTCGTTGAAGGTTATTTTCCACTTTCTTTTCTACCAAGTTCAGTGGGCTGGGTTTATGTTGAGGTCTTTGATCCACTTGTATTTGAGTTTTGTGTAGGGTGACAGTCTTGGGTCTTTCTGTTACACACTATTAACCATCTAAGCCAACACCATTTGTTAAAGATATTATGTTTTTCCATTGACTATTTTGGGCCTCTTCATCAAAGATCAGGTGTTCATATAATTTTGGGTTAATGTCCAGATCCTCCATTCGATTCCATTGGTCCACATGTCTGTTTTTGTGCCAGTACCAGCATGTTTTTATTATTGTAGCTCTATAGTATAACCTGAAGTTGGGGATGGGGATACCTCCTGAGGTTCTTTTGTTGAACAAAATTGTTTTGGCAGTTCTGGCTTTCCTGTTATTCCAGTGAAGTTGAGTATTGTTCTTTCAAGGTCCATAACATATTGTTTTGGGGTTTTGATGGGAATTGCCTTGAATCTGTAGATAGCTTTTGGTAGGATTGCCATTTTTACTATATTGATCCGACCTATCCAGAATCATTAGCGATCTTTCCATTTTCTGATATCCTCTTCAATTTTTTTCTTCAGGGATTTAAAGTTTTTTGCCAAATAGATGTGTTACTTCTTTGGTTATAGTTACTCCAAGGTAGTTAATGCTATTTGCAGCTATTATAAATGGTGATGTTTCCCTTATTTCTTTTTCAGCCCTTTTATCTTTAGTGTATAGGAGTGTTACTGATTTCTTTGAGTTAATCTTGTATCCTGCTACATTGCTGAAGGTGTATGTCAGCTGTAGAAGTTCCCTGGTAGAATCTTGTGGATCACTTATGTATACAATCATATCATCTGCAAATAGAGATAGTTTCACTTTTCCTTTTCCAATTTGTATCCCCTTAATCTCCTCTTTTGCTCTTATTGCTTTAGCTAAAACTTTGAGAACCATATTTAATTGATAAGGGGAGAGAGGACTTCCTTGTCTAGTTCCTGATTTTAGTGAGATTGCCTTCGTGTTGGCATTAAGCTTAATGTTGACTGTTGGCCTCTTGTGAATCACCTTTATTATATTTAGATATTTTCCCTCTATTCCTGATCTCTCCAGGATTTTTATCTAAAAGGAATGTTGGATTTTGTCAAAGGCTTTTTCAGTGTCTAAGGATATGATCATGTGTTTTCTTTCCTCTAGTTTGTTTATATGATGAATAACATTTACAGTTTTTTTTTAATTTTTTTCTTCCTTCTTTATTTTGTATTTATCAAAAAAAGAACACAGTAAAAAGAATTTAAAATGTGGAAGAGTTAACAATAACTATACAGAGGATAAGAATGATAAGCATGGCTTATCAAGGGAAGAAATACAAATAAGATTGCTGGGATGATGCCTAGAACAATCTTGGAGAATTGCATACATGAGGACTGCACTTATACTAGTCACACTCTTGCCATTTTTTTCATATTCTCAAATGCCCTAATTCCAGAAATAAAATTTGACTTTTGTATATGCTGTTTAATTATACATGTAAACATATTTCTAACAAGATAAGAAATATTCATAAGTATTATATTTTTCATTTATGTGTTTAGCAGTTAGTCACAGCCTACATTAATAACTTCTGTTATCATTCTATATTTTTGTCCACAGCAAGCATATTAGTTGTACACTTCCTCACTGTCATTGTGTAGTAGACGTCTTTGACAAATAGGATAAATCAGTGGAACAAATAAAGTGATTCCATTCATTGACTCCTGATTTGGAGTCATAGTGAGCATAGTGACAGGGCTAAACTTTATTCTTTCTCTCTTTCTCTTGTTCTCTTTATATAGGGTAAAGTGGGATTATTGCAGAATTTCTTGGGAAAAATGTTTTGAACTTTTGAGTCTCCAAGATCATTAGGACATAAACATATTTGGGGGGATAGTACATAGTAATTGCTATTAGAGTAGTAATGTGATCATTAAACAGCACTACTTCTATTCACACTGGGAAATGCTATAACAAGATGTCTGACAAGATCAGCTACTTTATGGTGGTAAACCTCTGAAATTTTCAGTTTCAGAGGTTAACTCATTGACAACTGGATTCACTGTTATGAAGTTCTGGCAAGGTAGAACAGCATTGTGATAGAAACATGATTGAGAATGTGACTCACTTCATGCCATTTGTGAAACAGACTTCAAATGGTGACAGGCATATGATATACTTGAAACTTGCTCAAATAAGCCCTATTTCCTACTTTCTACCAACATCTCAAAATACCATCAAATTGTGAGTCAAAGCTATAAGAATCTACTCATTTCTCAATAACTGAATCTATCAGATTGAGACCAAGACACATATTTGGGGTGATGGCCTTTCATACACACACAAACAATATACTTTTTTATTTTAATCCTGGTTATTTAAAAATATCAATAAAAACTAATCGAATAATGCTAGTTCAGTCTCCACTCCTGGCAAATCCAGTTTTGTCCCCCCTCCCTCAAGAGTGAGTCAGGTGTTCCTATAGTTGGAGTGGGGTCCGAAGGGTCAGTAAAGGGTGTTTCTGATCCCAAGCTGTTCAGTGGTCATGGTTTGCAGCCTGGGCATTCTTGGCTTTTTTCTTGTTAGTTTGTTTAGAGACCACTAATGAGTGAGTATTTCCCCTGCTTATCTTTCTGAGTTTGTGATACCTCGCTCACTGAGGATATTCTCAGTGGGACCATGGGACTGTCTGCAGCCTGCCCAGGGAGGGGATGGGGAGTTGTGGAGAAGAAAAAATGACCTGATGTGGTGGGAGGGGGAAGAGACCTTGAATGAGGATATACAGGGATAGGAAAAAAAAATCGAGAGGAAAAACTGAACACAAAGTAATTTTATATGTAGCAAATTATTTGCATTATCACCCTTGATAAGTCATGCTTATGATTTTTATTTTCTTTATAGTTATTGTTAACTTATCAGCAGTTTTAATTCAATTTATTGTTTTTCTTGATAAACTCAAAACAAAAAAATTATGCAATGCAAAAAATCAATAAAAACTATGATTTAGAGAATATGTATCTTCCAGAATAACATAATTCCAGCAGTTATAGATATTGTCACATATTCTTACTAATACTCTGTTTGCAAGGCTGCTACCTCATTTGATCCAGTCAGCATCTTCAGATTGATAAGGATAAGGTTGGGGAATTCTCTGATCATATCACCCATGAGCCAAGCCCAGTATCTTCCTCACCACTCTCTTATCTTATTTTTTGAGACAGGATATCTTAACTTTGTTTCCTGATGTAATAAAATATTGACAAAAGCAACCTAGGGATAAAGAGTTCCTGTTAGGTCAAAATTCCTAGTTACAAAGAGTTCATCATAACTGTTAGGTCAGAGTGAAGCTGCATATGTGAACTATAATACTCAGCTGTTTACATAGTGATTTGAACTCAGGTTGTTATATACACCCAGAAAACCCTTGGCCTGAATCATCTTCCAGCACATTCACAAGCCATGAATTCTGGGAGTCAAACTCAGGTACCCAAGCTTGATAAGAAAGGTCTTTATGCATACAGCCATATAAGCAGTCCTCACTTTTTCTTAAAGAAAAATAAACAAAAACCTGTAAGGACAAGGGATCCAACAATTGAGAATTTTCTAGAATTAAGCAAGTAATAATTTTTTTTTCAGAAAGAATCTTGCTAATGAGTAACAATTGCATTAGAATTCAGTGTAATAATCAACAAAAATAAACACAAAGATATAATCAAATATTTTATTTGTATCTTTGAAACCTTACTCTCCTTATGAAATGTTCAAATCAAGATGAATTTGATGAGAAGCTATGCACTCCTAAGATACTAAAACTTATCTTGAAATAAAACTAGCATAATAATAGACATTTTCTTGAGGATATCTGTTTGACATTAAGCAGTATTAGCTATTGTTTATACTAATGATAAGCATTCCTAAAATTTATTTTATTTCTGGCACTGTGCTAAGGATCTTGTATTAATATCATCTCATTCCATGCCTAAACAAACATTAAGTGCTATATTTATTATTCAAATTTATTATATGACACTTATGAAGTTTCAAAAGTTCAAGGATCCAAGTGATGGTCAGAAAACTGATGGAGGGCAATAAGACTTTTCTTAATTTTAAGGCTGAGCTTATCTTTCCAGAAAACATATTACATTATTCATTTAGTGAAAGCATGCATTTAAACTGTATCTTGCTATGTTAAAAACTTAAAATACCATGACCTTCCTCAGAAAAACAGACATCCATATAAGTAGCATATATAATTATTTGGATAAGAGATATGTCTTTAAGTAATTTATAACTTTAAAACTGTAATGTTTCTTCTCAAACAAGTTATTGAATTCTATCCAAGTTATATGACCCACTTTATCTGGTCTGACATTGTAAGCCTAGATGCCAAGGGGATGTGATAGAGACAGGATAAGCAGACATAGAGGAAAGAAGCTAAAATGCTGCTCTGAGGAAAGGTATTGAGCTGTATGGCTGAACAGAATAATGGGTTGAGTTAAGATGAAGATGTTAGCAAGTTATATGCCTGGGCCCTAGGTCATTAGCAGAAAATTAATGTAAGCATCTGTATAATTCTATGATTTTGTTGGTCTGCAGGTCTGCAGGTCCAGGCCACGGGGCTTAGACCAGTTAGTCTAGGCCAGAAACTACTTTTAACAACAACAACAACAAAAAACCCATTGTTGTAATAGATTTCTGGCCTGGACTTTTGGGTTTAGACCAGAGTATTTGGGTCTAAACCAGACCCACTCTCAGCCCCACTGCTGCTTAGGCCCAAATAATCACATAGACAAGTGTTATTTTTATGCTGATTGACCTAGAGCCCAGACATATAAATTGCTAACTCCTTCATTTCAACCCAACCCATGATTCTTGTTCAGCCATGCAGCTCATACCTATGACATGTATAGTCTTCTAGGACCCAGGGCTTCATTCATAGTTAATACTTAACTATTTTCTCTTAAAAATGTTAATACTATTTTAACAAGGGCCTCACATGTTTCTATTTGTTGTATACTATAAATTGTGCACCTATTATTTCTTTTCAACACCTGAATTTTTTTTATTACAAACACCCTACTGATTATTCATGCTTTGCTTTTATCATTAGAATGTTACCTCCAAAGAAATTTTGTCCATGTGGTAAACCAAAGTAGATAATAGAAACAGTGAATGTGAGTTTTTAACTTTTGTCCTTTATTCATGTGTGAATAAAGCCATGCCTTTGAAAGTATGCAGCTCAGTCCAAAAAATCAAGAAGCATCTAAAGTTTTATGGACAGTTAAAAGGAATACTGAGGAGGCATAAATATTTTTCCCAAGCTTGTCCTTTCATTTCCAAATTTATTAAAATAAATGTCACAGTCTGTCTTGAGAGAATAAAGCTAAGTTTTTTGCATTTAATATTAGTATCTGAATTATAATTTCTTGTTGACCAAATTCCATCTGGAATTTTATGAGCAAGTGACTGTCATTCTGTTGACCTTTCCTCATCTTTTAGATGCACTTTGTTATTTCAATGTCTACTTTTAAAAAAGAATGTGAATCAGGAAGAGAAAGAATAGTTAAGAACTTAAGTAATAAGAAATAAATCATATCTGCTCTCACTATGAAGAGTCAGTTCTGGTAGTGACATCTTATCACAGCCTCATTGCCTAGATTGTATGTTATTTTAAAAATCAACTTTTATACCCTCACAGTTTGAGGGCTTTATAAAAAGTCTCTGTAAGACAATATTTCTTTGAGAGGTTCTTGACATGATACATGTAAGCATCTATGCCTGAGATTGTCCTGCTGGAAATCAAATGAGCATCTTGAAAGGTGGATTATTTTTACATTTTTCTTTTTTATATTTTTACTAATATTCCTTATTTACCTTTTATTAATTTAGCATATGTGTAGGTTCAAAACTTCCATTCACAAGTATACAGTATATAGTGGACAGTTGAGTCCCTACCTATAAATAAATTTTAAATATTTTGATCAATACATAATATCACCTTAATTAGGCAGTCTATTGTAATACTTCAAAGCATTTATATAATATAAAATGATAAATTTAAGGTAATTAATATTTCTTTTTACTATTATTATCAACTGCTTTGCTTCAGCTTTTTTATAAATTATATAAGTGACTAAGCACAATGATAACCTCTGTGTTATATTTATTATTTTATCTTTTTTCTGCTTCATTATTAACTATCCTCTTATTAAGTGCCATACTACCAACTCAGTTATACTTCTAATAATCATCATTATATATTCTGACTGGCACTTTGCTAATATCAACTATTATGGAGACCATGTAATACTTGTGTTTATGTGACTGTTTTATTTAATTTAACATTAAAATCCTTAGCTTCATCCATTTTGCTGATTATAGTAACACATTACTATTTTATGATTTAGCAATCTTGCATTTAAAAACCATGTTTTCCTTGCTCATTTACTGTTCAACATCTACTTGATTTCATATATTGTTGTGTAGGTAAATATTTCTTTGATATGCTGACATAATTTTCTTTGGCCATAAACCAGAAATAGAGTTGCTAATCACATTATAATTTTAATTGTTTTCTATTGATGAACTCCCATATTGCTAATATGACTCCAATAACTAAAGCAATTTAGAACAAAAAAAAAGAGTAAAGATAGAAGCATCACAAATCTGACCTAAGACTAACTTTTAGAAAGTAGCAGTAAAACAATGTGGCATAAAAGCGTCACACAGAGTAGTGGAATAGAACACCCAGGATCAGCACTGCATTTACAGATAAGTGATTTGCAATAAAAACAAAATAAGCGTAGTCCAGAGAAAGGAAATTCTAATGACCATGTTTAGCTGGGAAAACTTTACCCATGTGCTGTGGTGATATATTTTATATTTAATAAAATCAGCCTAGAATATCAGAGAAAGGAATCATATATAGTTAAGTCATGAGGATCAGAGAGTGGTGTCTTATGTCTTTAATCTCATTACTCAGGATGACAAAGTGGTAAACTATGCCTTTAATCCCATAATTGAGGAGACAGAGATCTTTCTGGATTTCTGTGAGTTCAAGGCCTAACAACCAAACAGTAGTAGCTCATACTTTAATCCTAACTCTAGTATTATGATAGAGAGTTAAGCCTGGAAGTGAAGCAACTGGGCAGGAAAGATAATTAAGACAGAAAGAGGCAGAGATTCAGGCATTCTGTAGAAGCAAACAGCCAGGATGTGGACTCTTGAAGATAACATGTACCCTGTTTGGGCTAAGTTGGCTGGTTCTGGGTTTTCATTATATACTAACTATAATTTGTACAATAACATGCAGACAGAATGACCCCAGAATCCTGTTTTTATTATTTCTTAAAATCTTTTTCTCTGATTTTGGTTCCTTCTTACAGTCCTCATCATGTGTATGCATACTCTTTTGCTAACTCCCATAGGGCTTCTCAGGTTCTGTTGATTTCTCATTCCTCCCCAACAAACTTAAAACTAATTCATCAATTTTTAATTCTCTTTAAATTTTATTTATTTGTTTTTATTTCTCAAGGTAGATAATGTTTTGTTCTTCAAATCCACTGATTTTTCTGCCTCCTGGAGTCTACTACTGAACCACTGTCTAGAATTCTTTATTTGTTCAACCCCAGGATTTCTTTTTTCTTTCTTATAGTAATTTTACATACTTTATCCAAACTGTATACTTGATAAACTGTTATTTTTTTTCACTTGCATTTGGTCGTTTAAAGATGGATTCATTTGTTTTTTGGACCAGATTTAAAGGCTTTGGAAAATATCAGGTTATGAACTGTATCTATTTGACCTCACATAAGAAAATAAAAATGTGGGGGAAAGTATCTATTACTGTGACAATAAGAGCAATAGAAGTAAGTTACTGAGTTGAGATCTCAAATAACGTCTGTAGAGCTGGTGCCTGGTATACTAGGTTGTTCACTGTCGTAGCTGTTATAGAGTAATAGCTCCTTAGAACAGGTGCTATAATGTAAAGTAAGGAAAAGTCTTCCTTCGCTATGGAGACATGCCAATGAACCACACAAGAGAGACAGAAGCAGCAGAGCATGCTGTGGAAATCAAAGTCCATGTGCACCATGGGACTCTGAAGTTTAAATGGATCTAAGATGATCCAAGAGTGATTAGCCTGAGAAGAAATCACCCAGCATTGACTCAAGAAGTAGGTAAGGCCTCTGCATTATCCCTTCCAAAGATGGAGAAGAGGAGTGGGGCATTGTTTAATTATATTATAGTTTAAAAATGAAATAAATACTATTTTCAAATGTATGCAAAGTATGATTCAGACATGATAAAATTGACTTTTCTCTGACAAGAATGGTGGGACATCACACCACACACACACACACACACAAACACACACACACACACACACACACACACACACACACACACACACACACGGCATTGATATCTCAAGAGATCTCACAATGACAAAGATCAGAACAAGCATGAGTCATCACCCCCATTCAGAAACATGGATACAGAGAGCCTCATGGGTAAAGTGTATTCTCCAGACTACCAGAGACAATGCTGTAACGGGCATTTCAGATGAGAAAATTCCTGCATAAAGTAGTGAACAACATAGAAATAATTGTCAGCAATTTCATGCGTTTGAATTAAGATCAACATCTCTTCCCACCCACAATCCTCTATATAGGACAGGTTGGTGGGGGAGGGGAAGCAGAGAGACCACACACATCCAAACTAAAAACAATGAATGAAGATCTCTTATATTTTATTTTTAATTTCAGTTTTTATTGTCATTTTTTCATCTTTTATTATATGTATTTTTGGCTATTTTGTGACAGCTTCTACCACTTTCTGAAGGCCATGTTATGATCTAATTCTGTGTTGTTTTCTCTATAACGTCTCGTAATAAGAACATGTGAGAAAATAAGCCACTATGACACATTCAGAAGCTTAGGGTTCCTTAATACCCAAACCCAAAGACTCTTTTAAAAAGGCCATCGATCAAATCAGTAAAACAGGTAAATAAGGAAGCTAGTTCAGGATCTAAATGGAAAATTTCAGAAAGAAACTAAACCTGAAAAAGAGCTGAACAAAATGCTAGAAATGGTTTCGTCAAAAATCATATTGGGATTATAAGAAAGTTTCGAAACTGAAAAAACAAATTTGAAGCCATATTACACTGGAAAAAAAAATGAGGATGACCAGAATTTTTAAAGTGCAAAACACTATCTTTGCATTGTGCCTGTTTCTCTTTATATAAGCCTGGGACAATCAGTATCACATTATGAATGAAGGAGGCAAAGTCTTCAGTTCTCACTCTTCTCTGAGGAGCCATAGACAGTTACTACAAGAGAAGTGGTGATATCTAGCCATTGTGTTTTCAAGGCAATACCGCACCTATGCTACTGCAATCCTAAATTCATGCAATAGGTCACGGGGAGAGAAGACATAGAAATAGGAGTGAAACATGGGAGAAAGGTAAGAGGAGCTGGGCTAAGAAAGGTAATGGAGAAACTTGGATCAAGGAGTGTGTGTGTATATTGTTTGTCTCTCTCTCTCTCTCTTTCTGTGTGTGTGTGTGTGTGTGTGTGTCTTACTGTTTGTGTGTCTGTGTTCATGTCTGAACAGAGTAAATATTTTGAAAAACAGAGAAAGTCTGCAATGACTTGAGTTAGAACAAGGATATGAATAATAGAAATTATAGATAAACTATTCAGTGGGAAAATACAGGCCCTGGGCCTGGCTTGTGTTATAGCTCATCAGGTAAAGACATTTGCAAGCAAAAATCTGATGAAATGATTTCACTCCCCAGAATCCATGTAAGGGGAAAAGAAGATAACTAACTTTATGAAGTTATCCTCAAACTTTCACAGAAATGTGTAGTACATGAGTCTGTGTGTGTGCCTGTGTGTACTTTTACATGCACACCACACACACACACACACACACACAGAGAGAGAGAGAGAGAGAGAGAGAGAGAAAGAGAGAGAGAGAGAAAGAAAGAGAGAGAGATTAAAAACATTCAATTATTTTATTTTTTACTTGTCAATGAAACTATACCAAAAAATTCAAACCTGGAGAGCAAAATGAGCATCCAAACACAGGAGACAATTCAAACTCTGAATAGGTCTGACTGGAGAGGAACTTCTCTATTCCACAGTCAAGATGTCAAAGCAAAGAACCAATATTCAAAACTGTAAGGGAAAAGTGCCCACTCAGAAAGGCAAACATCAGAAAAACCTCTATAAGAACAGGAAGAAGGCTTAAGTGGCAGTTGACATAGACTGCAAAGGACTGTGTCTTTGAATCCTTGGAGTAAAATAAATAAATCTGCTCAAAATAATCTACATTTCCTTTTTCCGTTGTGTGTTTTGTTGTTTTATTTCACTTTTGTTTCCCAGTTTCGGTCACAGTCAGAATGGTCAATCAGGGAAAACCTCCTCCATTTCCATGGCTCTTAGAACAGCTCATTGACTATGCAAAATGGTTTGATCAGCATAATTTGTAATTTAGCTCTTTCTGTGGAGGGGTTTTTAATAACTAGATGCCAGATGCCACAGACTTACCTAGGGAAGTTGAAGGAGAAGCAGATGTACCACTTTATTTAGACCCCTTAGAGATTAAAGAATAGTAAAAATATATTGTTTTACATATTGGGTACATTTATCGAAAATATCCAGGAAGAAGATGCATTTTCATGTCTAGGTATGTGTAATTTATATTAGATTTAGTGGTCTTCATGATGTTAGTTACATCTAGTATTAGTTTAAAGTTAACACTTCAATACATTATCTCACTTAACACAAACAAAAAAAAATGATGGCCTTAGCTAATGTATTTAAACATGGGACCACTTTTAAATGTAAAATGTTTTGCAAGGTTTTGGTTGTCTTTTCTGTTTGTTTGTTTTCACCTCTGGGAAAACTAAATACTTGTAATTTGATTATTCATTTTTGCTTAAAGCCTAAGCCCAACTGCATGGCTTGCTGAAAATGGCATACATTGTGTTAGACATTGGAAACACAATTTATCTCTGAAGAGGTAAAGGTTGTGATAGACAGGCTAATGTGGGAGTCCTACTTGCCACCCAGGACATGGTTTCCTCAGTTCTGGACTGTCACAAAGGTCAGACCTAGGTACATGGCCTTACCACATCCGTGGTGTATGTCAATGTACATGGCCACTGTTATTACTGAAAACTGTGAGGATGCCTGGGGTTAGGGCTGCCACATATGGCTGTATGAGTGCCAGAGGACCAAGATACAGAAGGAATCATCTTGTTTTAGCTGGCCTGGGATGCCATCATGGGCATGGTTTTGTGCAGGTTTTAGATGAAGTTGGACGGCCATTTCTGGGTCCACAGTCCTATAGCATCCAGTGTCTATGTTGGTGTCCTGTTACCATCGGGGGTCATGTGGATGTCAAGGGTCATGCTGATACCAGGGCTATACAGATTAGTGTGGACTAAGTATGCTACCACCCAGGGCCATAATAACATCCAAGCATGGCCTGATTCCAAGAACTATGTCTAGGTTCTAGTGGTCGACTATGCAGATGCCTGGGATATGGGCTGATGGCAGAGGTTCTCTTGGTTTCCAAGGGTCATGCTGCCACCAGGGTAATACAGATGGAATGAAATGAGCTGCCACTCGGGGCTATGGAAAAATCCCAGCCCAATCTGTGGCTAGAGACCATTTCTGTGTCTGTTGCTACAACTGGAGTTTATGTGTATTATATATATATATGTATATATATATACATATATATATATTGTATCTCGTTTAAAGGTTTTGTGATTTTAAATATATTTTATTGAGAATTTTTAATTAATTTTTAACTAGAAGAGTTTTTTAAAATGTTGGTATTGCTGTGATTATTGACTTTGTCTCTTTTGGTGGCTTTTTAATGTGGGGGTGGTATTTGCTTTGTCTCTGTTCGCTATTAGCAAACAGAGCAGACTTAGGAAATGTTGCTATTAGAAAAAATGTTTTAGACTCTGTTTTTTGTGCTTGTTTGTTTAGTATAAGCAAAAACTTTAAAACAGTTATATGTAGTTTGTTGTTTATATTAAGTCTTTTGTGAGAAACATGGGATAAGCTGCCTGCCACAAATGCATGCTATTTATAAATTTTAGCCTGAACACTGCACTGTCTCTATACTATAAATCAATTTAGATATGTAATTTAGAAAGCTGCTTTTGGTTCTGTTTTAGTGGTCTAGAACACTTTTTAAGCTTTTGAAAATTTTTTAGGCTTTATGTGGGTGTTTGTTCCACATTGGGCGCCATCTGTTGTTGAAGATTTTTTAGGCTCATTTGCGCCAAAAGTTTGGACTTTGCCCGTGGCGGCTTTTATCTTTTAAAGAATTATTTAAACACTTATATTAATTTTATACTGTTTGGCCTGTGTCTTAAACACATTATTAGTTAGTCCTTTTATCTTAATTTAACTTATGTTTAGTAATTTATTTGCCACGTGGCCAGGCATGGCTCACCTGGATTTTTTATATGGTTTTTCTTCAGGAATAGGATGGAGACTGATTAACTTTGTCTTTTTTTTACTTGTCTTTATCTTGATTTTTTTTTTTTTTTTTTTTTTTTTTTTTTTTTTTTTTTTTTTTTTTTTTTTTTTTTTTTTTTGTTTTTTTTTTTGTCTATTGCTACAGTGCTCGCCATGGGCCAGAACAGTCACTTATACTTACAGCATCACATACAGAAAACAGTCCTACCTCAGTCCTTGTTGAGGTCCCTGGCTCCTGTTGGCATCAGAGGGTCAGGTAACTGCCTAGGGAACTGATCTGCCACATGGAACCAGGTTGGAGCTCTGGGACCACACTGTTTCTGGACCTATCCAGATTTGGGAGACTTGTGCTACCACACAGGGTCATGGTAACATCCAGCTGATGCTGCTGCTGTCAATGGCCACAAGAGTGTCCGTTGTCCATGTTATCACAAGAGCCCATACAAACCCTGTGTTGAATCATGTGTTGAAATACAGGGCTCTGCTGAACTAACCCCATCCCTCAGTTTCCTCGTGTGTCCTGTTCCTCCTCCTACACACACACACACACACACACACACACACACACACAAAGGAGACCTGACCCTGAACCTCACTGGCTTTGGAATAAAGGATTATGATGATCCCCCACAAAGGAAAGCTGGCATTGGGCATAATGGGAGAGGGAGCCTTCCATACTTGGAAGGGCTAGTTTCACCTTTCAGCAATTGCCTAGGGAAGCTGGCTCCTCCCCTCACCTGGGAGGGGTAGTCTTAGTGTCCTAGGCTGACAGCCCAGCTGCCATCAGTGTACACGTCCTGCTTGGCTTGGAGTTGTCATACTTGAACAACTACCCTATCTATGATCTGCTGGAGTAAGAGGAGGGACTGGTCCCTTGGAGTTACAGGATAACAACAGGATTTGCAGAGCTCAGGTCATCAGCAGAAAATCAGAGAGAAATGTTGGAGGAGGTCCAGGATTGATAGTGAAAGAAAGCCAGAGGCCTTGAATATGACCAACAACTCATTACATGATAAATATATGCAAGAAGCTGTTTGGACAAAAGGGTATACTGCATGATACATAGCAGGTGCCACTAAAGATGAATGAAGAGGTGATGAGCAGAAAGAATGCAGGAGTAAAATGTTTTTCTTTTTCTAAAATTTTTATTATTTTTGTCTTATTTGTAATTTTTATACTTTATTTTAGTGGGGAGAGACAGAGAGCATAAACAGAAGGACTAGGAGATGAATGTGATGGGGAATACATGATAATAGAATTTCCCTAAAAAAAAATCAGTAAAAAGTTAAATAATTAAAAGAAAGAGACTTCTAAGGGATAATAAAAAATATATGAGATAAAACAAAAAAAAAATGGAATAGGACTAAACAAACAAGGAGAAAAAAAGAACCCAAGAAAAGGTACAAGACCTATAGATGGAGAGACCCACTGGAGGTCAGATAGAGTTGAAAATATGATAAGTAAGAAGGATATTATAAAATGCTAAGTATGAAAGGACCTGAAAGAAGTTTCTTTCAAATATATTTATTTTTCATATTGGAAAATTAAAGGCAGCTAAGCTACAACTTACATATGCTTCTAGTACTTGCTATATCAGACTACTAATGAAATATGAGTCACTCTGTATTAAATATAATTTCCAATACACCATTTATAGTTATAAGATAGCAGAATACATTTTTTATTTTTTGGAAATTACAAATTTCTTTTTTTTCTTTTTTTTATTATTATGAATAAAGAAGTCAATTTTCTATCCTTGTATATCACTATTCAAGGTCCCTTCCCCCTCCCACCACATCAGGTCATTCTCTCTTCTCCACATCTCCCCATCCCCTCCCTGGGCAGGCAGTCCCAAGGTCCCACTGACCCAATATTGCTTAATTCAGTCTTCACTCCTGGCAGATCTAGTTTTCTCCTCACAACCTCAAGAGTGAGTCAGGTGTTCCTCTAGGAGGACTGGGATCCAAGGAGTCAGTCCAAGGTGTTTCTGATCCCAAGCTGTTCGGTGGTTGTGGTTTGCAGCTTGGGCATGCTTTGCTTTTTTTTCTTTTTTTTTTTTTTTTTTAAATAAATTACAAATTTCAATGGGCTTCTAATTCCAAGTCCAGTCCTTTATTACTGTTTTTGTTTACTTTTACAAACATAGAAGAGACATCATGCCTTGGCTTCTCTAGCTGTGCCTTAATACCCTATGTTTAAAATGCCCTAAGTAGTTCAAATTATATTGCAATATTTTCCTGACAGCAGTCCCCCACATATAAACATGAACACACACACACACACACACACACACACACACACACACACACACACAGAGAGAGAGAGAGAGAGAGAGAGAGAGAGAGAGAGAGAGAGAGAGAGAGAGTTTGTGTTATTTCTCTAAGAGGCAGGCAGTTTGAGCCGAGCAGAGACTGCAGGAACGTGATAAGTAGAGACTGTGGGTGAAGGAGGCTGAATAAAAGAAAAGAAAAATACAAGAATCTGAACATATGTGCCTAATTTAAAGAGGAAAGGAGCTACCTATTTCTTGCCATGTGTTGAGTACAGATCTGGAGCTTCAGTGCTGCTAATGCTAATTCTTTCCATGTTAAAGAAAAATATGCAATCTATTTCACCATTAAATATTTCCAATATTTAAATATCAAAAACTCATTTTAAAATTTGAAGCTGTGTACACTAAATTAATGTAACATTCATACTCAATAGAGTGCTTAAATTTCTTTTGTTTATAAACAGTAGAACAAATAGAATATATCTAGGTATAAATGGTATGTGAGACAGAAGCTATCAGTGTGTATAGACAGCTTACATTCCACATCCCAGGCCAAAATGGCTGATATTCAACAAACAGAAGAATGAAGCTTATCTTGAATATTAGACTTGGCTCACCTTACAGCTTCCCTAAGTATCCATTTAGCTCTCTGGTGTTTAAGAAATAAGTGGGTCCTCCTGAAACTGAGAAGCTTCTGTAAAGCCAAGGACACAGTCAATAGGACAAAACAACAGCCTACAGAATGGGAAAAGATTTTCACCAACCCTACAAATGACAGAGGACAGATCTCTAAAATATATAGAGAACTCAAGAAACTAGAGCCCAAAACCTTGAATAACCCAATCAAAAAATGGGGTTCAGATCTAAAAAGGGAATTCTCAGCATAAGACTTACAAATAGCTGAAAGGCACTTGAAAAACAGTTTAACATCCTTAGACATCAGGGATTGCAAATCAAAACAACTTTGAGATACCACCTTACACCTGTCAGATTGGCTAAAATTAAAAACACAGATGAAAGCCTATGCTGGAGAGGTTGCAGAGCAAGGGGAACACTCCTCTATTGTTGGTGGGAGTGTAAGGGTGCTTGTTCAGCCACTCTGGAAGGCAGATGGTGGTATCTCAGAAAACTGGGACTCAATCTCCCCAAAGATCCAGCAATGCCACTATTACCCATATACCCTAAAGATGCACATTCACACCCCAAAAGCATTAGCACAACTATGGTCATTGCAGCATTATTCATAATAGCAAGAACCTGGAAACAACCTAGATGCCCCTCAACTGAAGAATGGATTATTAACAAATCGTGGTACATCTACACAATGGAGTACTACTCAGCAGTAAGAAAAAAATGATACTCTTAAATTTGCAGGCAAATGGATGGGTATCCTCCTGAGCAAAATATCACAATCCCAAAAAGAGAAGCAGGGGATGTACTCACTCATTAGTGGACTTTAAAAAAAGAGAGAGAGAGATCATTGTACACAAGAACTTAAGACCAGAACATAGCTAAATGACACAATGCCTTATGTCTGCATTGATGGCTTATGGCAGAGGGGTAGGTAGGGAAAGACATATTTTCTTTAAGTGTCTGACCTCAAGGAGTTTAATTATGCTCCAGTAAGCAAATGAGCAGCAAGAATGGGTGTTTTTCTAAATGAGGATATCTTAAGAGTGGGCATATTACTGAGAGTTCTGATATGTGAGTTTGATGGGGTGCATGATGAAAAAACACCAAATAATAAATATGTATGTAAAAAACTAAAAAATTAAATATAAAACTTTATCAAACATTTTTCAATTACTTTTCAGTAAAAATATTAATTAAAAACTATATTCACATAATTATATAATAATTTCACACATCATTGGTTGAATTTTAAGTAAGAGTAAAGAATGAAATTGACAAAAAAAAAAAGAAAATTGGAAATAGATCCAAACAGATCACCTTACACAAAACTCAGATCCAATTGGATCAAAGACCTCAACATAAACCCAGCCACACTGAACTTGATAGAAAAGAAAATGGAAAATACCCTCCAATGCATTTGCACAGGTGACCAGGTTTTAAATATAACACCTACTGGTAGCACAGACACTAAGAACCACAATCAATAAGTGGAACCTTCTGAAAATGAGACACTTCTATAAAGTCAAGGACACAGTCAATAAGATAAAACAACAGCCTGCAGAATGGGGATAATTTTTACCAACCATACAAGTGACAGAGGACTGATCTCTAAAATATGTAGAGAACTCAAGAAACTAGAGCCCAAAACCCTTAATAACCCAACTAAAAATGGGGTTCAGAACTAAACATTGAATTCTCAGCTGAAGAATTAAAAATGCCTGAAAGGCACATGAAAATTGTTCAACATCTTTAGCCATCAGAGAAATGCAAATCAAAACAACTTTGAGATACCACCTTACACCTGTCAGAATGGCTAAGATTAAAAACACAGGTGACAGCCTATGCTGTAGAAGATGCTGATCAAGGAGAATACTCCTCCACAAGCTCTAGTGTCAGCTTGTTCAGCCGTTATGGAATGCAGTATGGTTGTATCTCAGAAAACTGGAAATCAATTTTCCCAAGGACCCAGCAATACCACTTTTAGGCATATGCCCTAAAGATGCACATTCAGACCCCGAAAGCGTTATCTCAACTATGTTCATAGCAGCATTATTAGTAATAGCAAGAACCTGGAAGCAACCTAGGTTTTATATATATATATATATATATATATATATATATATATATATATATATATGTATATATGTGAAGACACTAATGAAGGAAATGCAGAAAATGGAATATCTGAAGAAACTAACTGGAACTACATATACAAGCATAACTAACAGAATGCAAGAGATGGTAGAGAGAATCTCTGATGTGGAGAAAGATATGTTAGTCAAACAAAACAGTAAAACCATAAAACTCATAACACAAAAAGTTCAGAAAATATGGTACACCATGAAAAAGACACACCTTCAAAGACACAGAAAAAATAGTTAACAAAATCATAGAAAAAAACTTTCCCAACCTAAAAATAAATGCCTATGAATACAAGAAGCTTACAGAACATCAAATAGACTAGACTTCCGAAAAATGTCTACTTGCCATAAAAGAATCAAAACACTAAACATATAGAATAAAGAAAGAATATTAAGAGCTGCAAAAGAAAAAGGCCAAATAACTTAGAAAGGCAGACCATCATAATAACACCTGACTTTTCGATGGAGAATATGAAAGCTAGAAGACCTTAGTAGATGCCATAAAGACACTAAGAGAACACAAATGCCAGCTTAGACTACTATACCCAGCAAAACTCTCAATCACTATAGGAGTAAACAAGATATTTCTTGACAAAACCTGATTTAAACAATACTTATCTATAAATCCAGCACTACAGAAAGCCCTAGAAAGAAAACTTTAATCTAACAAAGATAAAAACACCCACAAAGCCACAAGCAGTTGTTAATCCACAGAACTAAACCCCAAAGAAGAGAAACACACACATGCTACTACCAACAATAACAGGAATTAACAATCACTGGTTATTATTATCCCTTAATATCAACAAAATCAATTCACCTATAAAAAGGCACAGGCTATCACAATGGATATAAAAACAGAAGCCACATGATCATCTCCTTAGATGCTGAAAAAGCCTTTGACAATATCCAACACTCTTTCATGATGAAAGTTCTGGAGAGATCAGGAATATAGGAAGAATACCAAAACATAACAAAGGCAATTTACAGCAAGCCAACACCAGTCAAGATAAAATTAAATGAGGAGAAACTCAAAGCAATCCCACTAAAATTAGAAAAAAGACAAGGTTGTCCACTCTATATCAATTCAATATTGTTCTTGAAGTTTTAGCTAGAGCAATAAGACAAAAAAAGAGATTAAAGGCATGCAAATAGGAAAGGAAGAAGATAAACTATCATTATTTGCACATTATATTGTAGTATACTAAAGTTACCCCCAAATTCTATCAGGGAACTCCTATAGTTGAAAAACACCTTCAGCAAGGTAGCAGAATACAAGGTCAACTAAAAAAATAGCCCTCCTGTAGACAAATGACAAAAGAGCTGTGGTACTGGCATAAAAACAGACTTATGGATTAATAGAATTGAATTAAGATCTCAACATTAATCCACTCATCATAAACACCTAATTTTTGACAAAGAGGCCAAAAATATTCAATGA
Organism: Sigmodon hispidus; assembly: GCA_004025045.1. Classification (NCBI taxonomy): domain Eukaryota; kingdom Metazoa; phylum Chordata; class Mammalia; order Rodentia; family Cricetidae; genus Sigmodon; species Sigmodon hispidus. Next base: position 64,989 of record PVIH01010530.1, read on the forward strand.
AAAATTATAGGTTCTTCAATAAATGGGGCTGTAATAACTAGATAGTGGTATGTAGAGAAATACAGAAAGAATCTTATCTATCACAATGCACAAAACTCAAATCCAAGTGGATTGAAGTCCTCAGCATAAACCCAGATACACTAAACTTGAAAGAAAATAAAGTGGGAAATACCATTAAATGCTTTGATACACCCAATAACTTTCTATATATAACAACAGCAGCACGGGTACCAATAACAACAACTAATAGATGGGACCTCCTGAAACTGAGATGCTTCTGTAAGGCAAAGGACATGGTCAATAAGATGACAGTGTAAAGAATGGAAAAATATCTTCACCAATGCTGTACCTGACAGAGGACTGATCTCTAAAATATATAGAGAGCTCATGAAACTAGAGGCCAAAACCCCAAATAATCAAATTTAAAAATTGCGTTCAGAGCTAAAACGGGAATTTCAAATGGCTTAAAGACATTTAAAGAATTGCTCACCATACTTAGCCATCAGAGAAGTGCAAATCAAAACAACGTCAAGATTCCATCTTATACCTGCCAGAATGGCTATGATTTAAAAAATAATAATAATAAACATGACAGCCTATGTTGAACAGGATTTGGAGCAAGGGAAAAACTCCTCTACTGCTGGTGGGAATGGAAAACTGTATTTTGTAAATCAGTATGAAGTTTCCTCAGAAAACTGGGAATTAGTCTCCCCAATAATCCAACAACATCATTATTGGTCATATCCCCAAAGGTCACAGATTCTTATCTCAAGGGCATCAGCTCAACTATATTCATAGCAGCATAATTTGTTATAGTCAGAACCTGGAAACAACCTAGATGCCCTTCAACTGAAGAATGAATTTAAAAAGTGTTGTGCATTTATACAATGGAATACTACTAGGGAATTAAAAAAAATGACATCCTGAAATTTTCAGGCAAATGGATGAAACTGGAGAGTATCATTCTGAGTGAGGAAACACAGGCCCAGAATGATAGACATGGTATGTACTCACTCACAAGTGGATTTTAGACATAAAGCAAAGGATAAGCAGGCTACAATCTCCAAACCCAGAACAGCCAAGTAACAGGAGAAACATAAGAGAGACATCCATGAATCCTCCTGGGAAAGAGAAATTGGGAAGATCTCTTAGTAAACAGGGATCATATTGGGGAGCAAGCAAAGGGAGGTGAGACGAAACTATGAGAGAAAGAGATGGTTGAGTGAGAGGAGCAACAGAGATGGAGAACAAAGAAATAGATATCTACATAAATGAGTTAGAAAGAAAACTGGTGTTAGGGAAACATCCAAGAACTCATAAGGCATCCCTGGCTAGGACCCTACGCAATAGTGGATGGGGTACCTAAACAAGATTTTTCCTGTAGTCAAATGAATGATCACCCTAATGGTCATTATAGAACCTTCATCCAGAAACTGATGGAAGGCAGAAGCAGAGATCCACAGCGAAGCATCTGTCAAGTGCCCAGTCCAATCCAAGAGAGGGAAGAGAGAGTCTATGAGCAAAGGGATCAGGATCATGAAGAAGAAACCACAGAGATGCTGACTGGAGCTATTAGGAGCTATTGTAGTGGGATTCAGATGTTATAGAGGGATTTCTAGAGGCATAGGTTTGGAGTCTCAGAAGCCTGAATGGGGCATTGCCAGTCCCCATTGAGAAACCCATTGCACTCTGCCCTTCCCTTCTGTTTGCTCCTATGTTCTCTGGGAGACGATTGGCACCATCACTATGTGGGACAGTTCCACTCTCCAAGAATTGTCTTAAGTTCAATTTGTACCAGTGTGTATTTATAGAAATGCTGTTGTCTGTTAAGCCCATATTTTAACAAATTAATTTGTATTGACTTGAGGAAATTATTTTCAACAAGGATACAGAAAGCAAACAAAATGACTAAATGTAATATATATCTAATAACTAGAAATGGATATTTTATATACTTATTGCATAGTGTTAAGTTTTTTTGTTTTAAAATTGTATATTTCCATATATAAGGCAAAATGCAAACTTCTAAAAGATTCATCAACAGTCTCACACAACTATGTTGTCTATGAACCACACCAGAAACAATAACCCTATGTATGGGTGCAGTAGTGGTATACATATCATGGCAGTAATCAACATCTCTTGAATGTACTTAAGACCTGTTTAAAAAAAAATCCTAGCTCATTAATCAGTGATATTGAAATCATGGTTACTGGATGGGAATCTACTGTTAACAATGAACCCAAACAGCATAATTCCTACAGTCTATATCTATAGGCAAGTTCAATCAACAGATAGAAATCACTACAGAAAACCACAATAATCAATATGCAGAGTTATGGAGACAAGTCTAAATGAACACATCTACAGAATACTTTCACACCAAACAGGGAATATTATGAAAGAAGCAGTAGAAAGAGTGTAAGAACCAGAGAGAGGATCAGGGGAATTATTTCAGGATTGTGTCTTCTAGTAACATAATAAACTACACCCGTAAAGCCTCCAAAGCATCACTGTCAAATCATGATATGCACAAAGATAAAACCAAGAAGAATGCCAAACGTCATGGGGAAAAGAACATAGGGCCTCAAGTGTACACAAAAACTACAGACAACTGAGGAAATTTGGGAGATGTGGGCCTCCTCAGGGAAGAAAACACCAATTGCCTGTCAGTGCCAAATTGTCCACCCTCCAAATATACATACAAGCAACATTTTATGGACTCCACAAGTTGGATTTGGGGATATATATGTATATACATGCATACATACTTATGCATAAAGTAACAATTCACCAAAAAAGCCATAAATTTGAGAGACAGTGAAGAGAAGTATATGGGAGGATTTGGAGAGAAAAAAGTGAATGTGAAAATGTTATAATTAAAATACAATTTAAAAATAAATGAAGACTTGATATATTACATATATTGGTTAAATGTATCTACATATCAGAATATTTTTTCATCATTAATAGTCTAAACATCAGTTTAATATCTACTGATAGCATTTTACATTTTTGGCAAAGCTGATTTAATTACTTATGAATTGTTAGTCTTGTAGATAACTAATATTTTATCCCCCTGTAAAAACTATTTCAGTGAATGTCATTAAAATAATTTACAATTTTCAGAGTGTGCTGAAGCAGATGTGCCACTTTGAAAGTTCCTTTCCAGAAAGCTAGGGCTTAGGGATGGAGAAAAGGGTGATAGTTCAATTAAAAGTGTAAACTGCTTTTGTAGAGGATGCAAATTTGATCCCCCACACCCATTAAGCAGCTCATAGCCATGACGACTTCTTATGGCCTTTATAGTTACTATACTTATGTGCACATCACCCTATCATCCCACAAGTACACACACACAACTTTTAAAAAAATAAGATTGTTTTTTAATTGTTTAATTTTTTACTAGCCATTTAAAGTTTTCTTTGCTTCCCTGATCTCTCTCTCTCTCTCTCTCTCTCTCTCTCTCTCTCTCTCTCTCTCTCTCTCTCTCTCTCTCTCTCTCTCTGTGTGTGTGTGTGTGTGTGTGTGTGTGTAGGGGGGGATTTTGAAAGAAAATGGCCCCCTAAAGTGTGGCACTATTAGGAAGTGTGGTCTTGTTGGAGTAGGTTTGGTTTTATTGGAAGAAATGTGTCACTACCTGTGCAGGCTTTGCTGTCTCTTTTTCTTAAACTTCACTCAATGTGCAAATCAGTTGACTTCCTTTAGCCCCTGAATTAAGATATAGGACTCTCAGCTTCAGCACCACATCTGCCTACATGCCACCCTGCTATCCATCTTCATGATAGTGAACTGAACATCTGAAATTGTAAGGGAGACATGTCAACTAAATTTTATTTATGAGACTTGCCATGGTCATAGTATCTGTTCACAGCAATTAAAAACCCTAAGAGAGTGCATGTGTGTATGTGTGTGTGTATTTATCAACAATAATTGGGGAAGACACAAAGAATGTGACAGGGACAATGGAGAAATACATGGGGCAGAGGTTAGAAGAAAGAATGTGGAAAAATAAAAATATATACATTTAATAAGGGTAACACGTTGGCTATAAAATAAAACACTTTAAAAAAAACTATAATACAAAAATGCTATTGTCTTTTTACCTTCCTGGTTATATGTTACATGAGTATTTCAATTAAAATTTTCAAGTATTACTCCTTGCTGTGTTCATTTGTTTTTAGCAAAGTTAAATATTCTCCTAAATATACCTTGTAATATGTATCACATAATTGCCAGTTTCTGTATGTGAACTTAGACTGCCTAGGTTTAAATCCAGACTCCAAAACCACTAACTATATTATTTGTAAAAATGCTGAAACTCTACAGGGCACAGCTCCCCCTCTGTAAGTGTGAGGTTAACCATGGAGCTCATTTATTGTATTATTTACTCAGTTAGCCCATTAGTTTGTCATTAGGATTAATGAGTTAGTACTACAAAGTGCTTTGAACTTATCTAACACAATTATAAGCACACAATGAGCATTTGCTTGGGATATAGTCACTAGTGTTTCTTCTTATGCATAATATATCTGTGGTGGTGTTCTCTTCTGTTTTTCTCATAGTGATCAGTAAAACTGCTTTATATTTTATATTCATTATTTTTAATATATCTTGAAAATGTTTTCCCTAAGTTTGTTGTCTAGTTCCTAGTATTGTTTGTGGCAGGTTTTTTTTTCTGTCAGACATTTGTTTTTTGTTTTTGTTTTTGTTTTTGTGTGTGTGTAGGCTAACTGATTTATCAAACACCCATTTTAAATGATGCAACTTGATAAGTTGGGAGATAGGTATATACTTTACACTAGTTTAGCCAAAATATTTTTCTCTCATTTTTATTATATTTTTTCTCTTAAATAAATAGTTAATATAAGATCTATCTATCCTCTTGTCAAATTAAAAATACATTATTAACTGTAGTTATTATTATTTATAAACTATCTGGAATTTGCTAATTTTTGACAGTAAAGGTATCATGCTCTTGAACTAATATATTGAACTCACAATGTTGCCCCCTCTCTTGAATATCACAATTTCATTGTCCATTTTTAGGCACTTGATTTTTTTAATCTGTTATTATGTAACTAGAGTCCCTTTTTTAATATTAATCCTTTGGTGAGCACATAATTTCAAACATCAGTAACTTGACTTTTCATTCAGTGATTTCTTTTGGTGTTGCCAAATTGTTCAGTTTGATGTAGTCATAAATGTATTTTTGTATTGTCTGCCTCTATCAGAAATTGTCTCCCAAAATTTGTACAATCTAAGTCTCAGCTTTAAGTCTTTATTTCATTTTGGGTTAATATTTGTAATGATGTAAGATAAGGTTCAAATTTGTTTTTATTTTGCAAGTAAATATACAATTTTTCAAACAGCATTTATTGTAAAGGTTACCATTTCTTAAGACCATATTTTGTGGGGATGTTTTGCTGGGTTTTGTTTCCTGGATGGACACAAAACCACAGAACTGACTAGGCATGCAGCCTACCAACACTATCACACTTCACCACCAGCCCTAATCTGTATAATATTGGGAATCAGTGAACGAACACATAAATTTGTTTCTGAACTATTGATTAAAAATATTTTAGCTTGCTTCTATTTGTCTTTAAGTATTATATGAATTTCTATGTAATTTCTTCAGTCCCAAGTCACTAAAATATTTTAAAATATTTACCGGTAGTTTTTTAAAAAAATATTCTTAAGTTTTACTATTAACAAACTTACAAAAAAAATGTATCACACAAAAAATTAGATATAAAGTATATAAAAATAAATGGATTTCTATACAGTTAAAATGAAATCTGTGGAACAGAACTTGCCTGCAAGTAGATATAAATTGTGTATACCTTCATTAAAACATCTCAATTTAGTGTGACAGCTAAATAAACCCACCCCGCAAACAAACCTTTTTTCTTCATGTTGAAAACACATGTTTGGAAGTGAAGATAGGGCTTCAGATGAGAGGCCCAGTAAAACAGATCTTGGAAGTATCTGTTTCAAAACTAAACTTTAAGAATTAGGTTTGTTAGTTAGTCATAACCCTCAATTTAGTGAATTCATTTTGTGATATGCAGAAATACTAGAATATTAATGAAAGTACTTCCCATGAGAAGTCAAAATAGATATTGATGATTGCACCGAAGTTATATCTCAGAAATTATCATTTTAAATATATGACATATAAATATATTCATATAAATTTGCATGTGATTTATTGGCAAGAGTTTCATTTATCTGTATTACGCAAAAGTGACAGTGTTTGGGGAAATAAAACAAACAGATTATATCAAAAAACTCTAGAAAAATACTTTTATTTATCTCTCAAAACCTTTGGCAGTTTAGATGAATGGTTTCTAATATTTTTTTATTTCAAAATAGAAATGATTAATCTGTACTTGCTAATATTTTTTACTGAAAATATGAAACATTTCTCAAATGTACTCTTTTCACATATCATCATATATTCTTACAAGCAGTAATATTTAAAAAATGATGCATGCTTATATAAGTGCTCACATAAGTTTGTGTGTAATAAAATAAGTAACATATATCATATATATACACACACATATATAAATATGTATACACACATACATACATATATATATATATATATATAAGGAATCAAATATGGCACAAATTAAAGAAAAGGACACCAGAATTAAAAGTCTTTCCTTATGGCATTAATACAGTCTATCTGTGGAGCTTCAAAAAGTACCATAAACCATTTTTCATTTATCCTGTTGAAAACTGAGATCTTGGGCCACATTTCTTCTCTATTTTATTTGAAATCTCTTCTGCGTAAGCCATGAAGCATCATTAAATCATGGTTGTAATCAAGAATCAAGAATGTGTCTGACTTTTGTTTGTTTGTTTTCTGACTGAATATCCCAATTATTCTGATTTTAGTAGCCCATTATTTATTGATATAGGACATTTCACAATCTTCAAGTAAACAAATTCCTGTGAAGCTCAGCTTAGCAGCAACACACTTCCTCCAACAAGGTCCTTCTTTCCATAGTTTCACTCCTTTAGGGGGAAGTTTTCATTTTTTTACTATTTTTTATTAAAATAAAGCTGTATTTTTAATCCATATATATCCTTGTACAAGCTCCCTTCCCCCTCCCATGTCTCCCAGTCACTCTCTCTTCTCCACATCTCCTTATCTCCTCCCAGGCAAGGACAGTAGATCCCAAGATCTCAGTATGGCTTAGTTCAGCATCCACTCCTGGCAGATCCCCTTTCTTCACCACAGCAACCAGACTGGGTCAGGTGTTCTTCTGGAGGGAGTGGGCTCCAAGGTGCCAGTCCAAGGTGTTTCAGATCCCAAGCTGTTCAGTGGTTGTGGTTTGCAGCTTGGACATGCTTTGCTTATGGCTTTTTTTGTTTACAGTCCATTAATGAGTGAGTACACACCCTGCTTATCTTTCTTGGTTTGTGATGCCTCAATCAGGAGGATATTCTCCAAATCCATCCATTTGCCTGCAAATTTTAAGGTATCATTTTTTCTTACTGCTGAATAGTACTCCATTGTGTAAATGTACCACAGTTTGTTAATCCATTCTTCAGTTGAGGGGCATCTAGGTTGTTTCCAGGTCCTTGAGATTACAAATAATTCTGCTATGAACATAGTTGTGCTAATGCTTTGGGAGTGCAAATGTGCATCTTTAGGATATACACTCAGAAGTGGTATTGCTGCTGGATCTTTGAGGAGATTGATTCCCAGTTTTCTGAGATACCACCATATGGCATTCCAAAGTGGCTGAACAAGTTTACACTCACACCAACAATTAAGAAGAGTTCCCCTTGCTCCACAACCTCTCCAGGATAGGCTGTCATTTGTGTCTTTCATCTTACCCAATCTGACATGTGTAAGGTGGTATCTCAAAGTTGTTTTAATTTGCATTTCTCTGACTCTAAACAAAAAAAAGCCATAAGCATAAAGATGTTGAGCATTTTTTCTGTTTTTTTTTCTCTTTTCTAGTTGTGTGTTTTAATTTTCTTCTTTTTTTATTATGAATAAAGAAGTCACATTTTCTATCCCTGTTCATCCTTAATCAAGATCCTTTCACCCTCCCACCACATCCGGTAATTCTTTCTTCTCCACATCTCCCCATTGCCCCCATGGGCAGGCGATCCCTAGGTCCCAAGGTCCCAATATTGCTTAGTTCAGACTCCACTCCTGGAAAATACAGTTTTCTCCCTCAACATCAAGACTGAGTCAGGTGTTCCTCTAGGGGGAGTGGAATCCAAGGAGCCAGTCCAAGGTATTTCTGATCTCAAGCTGTTCAGTGGTTGTGGTTTGCCGCTTAGGCATGCTTGCCTTTTTTGTTGTTGTTGTTGTTTAGAGTGCACTAATGTGTGAGTACATCCCCTGCTTATCTTTCTGGGTTTGTGATACCTTGCTCAGGAGGATATTCTCCAAATCATTCCATTTGCCTGCAAATTTTAGAATATCATTTTTTTCTTACTGCTGAGTAGTACTCCATTGTGTAGATGTACCACAATTTGCTAATCCATTCTTCAGTTGAGGGGCATCTAGGTTGTTTCCAGGTTCTTGTGATTAAAAATAATGCTGTTATGAACATAGTTGAGCTAATTCCATTGGAGTGCAACTGTGTGTCTTTTGGGTATACACTCAGAAGTGGTTTTGCGGGTGTTTGGGGAGATTGTTTCTCAGTTTTCTGAGGAACAGTCATACTGCATTTCAGAGTGGCTGAACAAGGTGACATTCCCACTAACAGTGGAGGAGTGTTCCCCTTGCTCTGCATCCTCTCCAGCATAGGCTGTCATCTGTGTCTTTTATCTTAGCCAATCTGACAGTTGTTAGGTGGTATTTCAAAGTTGTTTTGATTTACATTTCTCTGATGGCTAAAGATGATGAGCAGTTTTTCAAGTGCCTATCAGCCATTTGCAATTCTTCTGCTGAGAATTCCCTTTTTAGATTTGAACCTCATTTTTTGATTGTGTTATTCAAGGTTTTGGGCTCTAGATTCTTGAGTACTTTATATATCTTAGAGATCAATCCTCTATCATTTGCAGGGTTGAAGAAAATCTTTTCCCATTCTGTAGGCTGTTGTTTAGTCCTATTGACAGTTCCTTGGTTTTACAGAAGGTTCTAGCTTCAGGACATGCCACTTATTGATTGTTGATCTTACTGTCTGTGCCACTGGTGTTATATTTAGGAAGTGTTCGCCTGTGTCAGTTGGTAGAAGTGTATTTCCCACTTTCATTTCTTTCAAGTTCAAAGTGGCTGGGTTTATGTTGAGGTTTTTGCTACACTTGGATTTGAGTGTTGTACAGGCTGACGGGATTGGATCTATTTGCATTTTTCTACACACTACCATCCAGCTAAGCCAACACCATTTGTTAAATATACTATCTTTTTCCATTGAATATTTTGGGCCTCTTTGTCGGAGATCAGGTATTTATATGATTTTGGGTTAATGTCTGTATCCTCAATTCTGTTCCATTGATCTACAAGTCTGTTTTTATGCCAGTACCAGGCTGTTTTTATTACTGTAGCTCTATAGTATAAATTGAAGTCAGGGATGGTGATGCCTCCTTAGGTTCTTTTGTTGAGCAAAATTGTTTGTCAATCCTGGCTTTCCTGTTATTCCAAATAAAATAAAATTCAAGGTTTTGGGATCTAAATTCTTGAGCTCTTTATATACCTTAGAGATCAGTCCTCTGTCACTTGTAGGGTTGGTGAAAATCTTTTCCCATTCTGTAGGCTGGCATTTTGTCCTATTGACAGTGTCCTTGGCTTTGCAGAAGCTTCCCAGCTTCAGGAGATCCCACTTATTGATTGTTGGTCTTAGTGCCTGTGCC
>PVIH01010531.1:0-74728 GCA_004025045.1 Sigmodon hispidus
AAGGCACCTGAAAAAGTGCTCTTCATCTTTAGCTATCAGAGAAATGCAAATCAAAACAACTTTGAGATACCACCTAACACCTGTTAGATTGGCTAAGATAAAAGATACAGATGACAGCTTATGCTGGAGAGGATGCGGAGCAAGGGGAACACTCCTCCATTGTTGGTGGGAGTGTAAGCTTGTTCAGCCACTTTGGAATGCAGTATGGCATTTTCTCAGAAAATTGAGAATCAATCTCCCCAAGGACCCAGCAATACCACTTCTGGGTGTATACCCTAAAGAGGCACATTCACACTCCAAAGGTATTAGCTCAACTATGTTCATAGCAGCATTATTTTTAATAGCAAGAACCTGGAAACAACCTAGATGTCCCTCAACTGAAGAATAGATTAACAAACTGTGGTACATCTACACAATGGAATACTACTCAGCAGTAAGAAAAAATGATATCCTAAAATTCACAGGCAAATGGATGGACTTGGAGAATATCCTCCTGAGCGAAGTATCACAAACTCAGAGAGATAAGCAGGGGATGTACTCACTCACTAGTGGTCTCTAAACAAACAAACAAATAGGAAAAAAAGCCAAACATGCCCAAATAGCAAACCACAACCACTGAACAGCTTGGGATCAGAAACACCCTGGACTGACCCTTCAAATCCCAGTCCATCTATAGGAACACCTGACTCACACTTGAGGGAGGGGGGACAAAACTGGATTTGGCCGGGAGTGAAGACTGATCCAAGCATTATTGGGCCAGTGTGACCATAGGACTGTCTGCTCCCTGCCCAGGGAGGGGATGGGGAGTTGCAGAGAAGAAAAATGATCAGATGTGGTGGGAGGGGGAAGAGACTTTCAATAAGGATATACAGGGATGGGAAAAAAATTCAGAGGGAAAGCTGAACACAAAGAAAATATATGTGTAGTAATCTTATTTGCATTTCCACCCTTGATAAGCCATGCTTATGATTCTTATCCTCTGTATAGTTATTGTTAACTCTTCGGCATTTTTAAATTCTATTTACTGTTTTTTTGATAAATATAAAATAAAGAAGAAAAAAAAACCAAATTAGTTCATTTGCTGAACAACTTAAACAGCTTCTTATTGTTCTTAGACTTACCCAGTCTCTTGAAGTGTTTTGCCTATGTTTTCTATCTTAGCTTTTATTTGTTTGAGATAGGGTCTCACATATCCCAGGCTGGCCTTGAACTTACTGTGTAACTAAAGTTGATTTGAACTGTTGATTCTACTGCTTCAGCCTCCCATGTGCTGGGAATACATGCATGTACTACTGTGCCCAGCTTTGCTTGCTGTTTTAATATCATTTTATATTTATGAATTTTTTACTTGTATGTGTATATCTGATGTCTGTCCACAGAGGCCAGAAGAAGGTGTAACCCTGGAACTGGAGTTACAGATAATTCTGAGCCACCATGTAGGCGCTAGGAATTGAACCTGAGTCTTCTTAAAGGGCAACCATTTGTCTTAACTGCTGAGCCATTTCTCCAGGCACTGTTTTGGTTTGTTTTAATAGTAAGATCTGTGCTTTGTGGTTGTAGAATGTTCATATATGTATAGTATTTTAACTTTTTTTTTTTTAGGGTGATTGTACATGCCTCTTTTTGCTTATTTAACTTGCCACTGGCTGACATGGTTGATGCAGACTTACTGAAGTTTAACCGACAGTAAGTATATTTAAAATATATTTATTCAGACATTAAGTACAAAATGTCACACAGATAGGACTTACCAGAATTCTTTTTTTTTTTTTTTTAAAAAAAACACTTTTATCTATTTTTTTATTTTGCCTTGGTGTTTGCCTGGAACTGGAACTACAGACAGTTGTTAGCTGCCATGTGGGTGCTGGGAATTGAACCCGGGTCCTCTGGAGGAGCAGAGGATGCTCTTAACTGCTGAGCCATCTCTCCAGCCCCCTTACCAGAATTCTTATAGCTCAGTTATATTGGCATCACAAATACTGCTAGAGTGTAATTGTGTGGGGTTTTCGTTGTTGTTGATTTTTTTTACTTTTTTGGGGCCTAGAACCCAGCTCCCAAATAAATACATGGAGACTTAATGCCCAGCCTTAGCTTGATTTGTTTAATGATCCTATTTCTCTTTAATAACATTTTGCCTCTGGGATTTTAAACTTTTTTTTAGTCTATATATTTTTCTTTCCTTCTTACTCCATGGCTGGCTGTGTGACTGTGTGGCTGTGTGAGTGGGTGGCTATGTGGCTGTGTGGCTGTGTGGCTGTGTGGCTGTGTGGCTGTGTGGCTGTGTGTCTGTGTGACTGTGTGGCTGTGTGGCTGTGTGGCTGTGTGTCTGTGTGGCTGTGTGGCTGTGTGGCTGTGTGGCTGTGTGGCTGTGTGGCTTTGTGGCTTTGTGGCTGTGTGGCTGTGTGGCTGTGTGGCTGTGTGGCTGTGTGACTGGGTGACTGGGTGGCTGTGTGGCTGGGTGACTGTGTGACTGTGGCTGTGTGGCTGTGTGACTGGGTGGCTGTGTGGCTGTGTGGCTGTGTGGCTGTGTGGCTGTGTGGCTGTGTGGCTGTGTGACTGTGTGACTGGGTGACTGTGTGGCTGTGTGGCTGTGTGGCTGTGCAGCTGGCCCCTGGCATTCTCCTTTTCTTGCTCCTTGATCCTCCCTAGATTTCTCCTCTTATTTATTCTCTCTGCCTGCCAGCCCTATTTCTCTCTCTTGCCTAGCTATTGACCATTCATCTCTTTATTAGACCAATCAGATGTTTTAGGGAGGGAAAGTAACACAGCTTTACAGAGTTAAACAAATGCAACATAACAGAATGAAACACCTCTTTGTATCATTACACAAATATTACACAATATAAGCAAATGTTACACATCTTAAAATAATATTTCACAACTCTAGAGTGATGATCCTAACGACTGTTACTGGGACCAAGGGAACAGAATATTATAGGATGATCATGCTTATTCACCCTGGGCAACTTTGTCTTTTCTTGATCTGCAATGCTGTGGTTTGAACCTCAGAGCTTTGAACATGCTAGGCAAGTGCTCTACCCCTGGGCTACATCCCCTGCCCCTGGCAGTATTTTTATCTATTTCTGAAAGAATATCATAATTTTTATTGCTTAGGTTCACATTGCTTAGGAACCAATGGGTTAAAGCTTAGGAACCAATGTGAAATCTCAATTTATTTTAAGTTGTACAAATTGCAGTGCATCAACACTTATCAAATGCCAACACATATAAGCACCATATGGCTGCTTACTGTCAGATAAGCATAGTGGCACCCTCCTGAAGTCTTAACCACTCAGTAGACTACAGCAGGAGGATCACTTGAGTTGTAGGCCAGTCATATAGATAGCAAGCCCTTGTCTCAATAAATAGCTGTGTGTTGTGACATACATCTGTAATACTATCACTGTGGAGACTGAGGCAGAAGGATCAAGTTCAGGGTCTGACTGCTACATAGTGAGTTGAAGTTCAACGTGGGCTATATACTGTCTCAAAAAAATAAAAACAACAAAAAGAACAACAGCAAAGGAGTTAAATTCTATTATCCCTTAAAACTAAGAAATTAATATTTTATAATTGCTGTGCCATTTCTGTAGTTCTTAAGTCAAAGGGAACTTCATTCATGAAAAGGTCCTTCACACATAGATATGCTTACTTTCTTGAGTACAGAAAAACAATAGATGTGCTGGGAAAGTAGAGCACACCTGTAATCCCAGTACTTGAGAGACAGAGGCAGATGGTCTCTGTGAGTTCAAGGCCAGCCTGGTCTACAGAGTGGGTTCTAGATAACAAGCTAGATCTACATAGTAAGGCACACTGTCTCAAAAAGGAAGAGATACAACAAATATGACTTGTATTAAGACCAGTGCTATTTTTGTCTGTTTCAGGTCTCCTCTTTCCTTGATGGTTTTTGGCATTAGTACTTTGTTTTCCAGACCTGCACAGTCTTTAGCTCCCATACTGATACTGTCTAAGCTAAACCGGTATGGATATGGAGAGCCAAACCACAGGTAAAGTAAGAAAAAAAAATTTGCTGTCATGCAAGCAAATTCACACTCCCCTGTTAACTATAAGAAATTGTCTTGGACTTTGGATATTGTTAGCTATTAACTCACATATCTCAAATGGGCTATAATAAAAGTTTTAGTGGTAAAAATCTATGGGATAGCTTTAATAACATTACTGAAATCACATATATTGCATATGTTTGTATAAATCACAAAGGCTACATATTGATTATATTTTCTGAGTTGTCCACTCATTCACTGTTCCGCCATTTCCTGTTTCTGAGGACTTGCTTATATGCTGGATGAAACAGTACTGGAGCTAGAACATAAACAGGGAATATCATTAGGGATCTAGAGATTACAAAATACTGAGACAGGTTCCCACCAAGGCCCTGGAAGATAGGAGAGTGGTAGAACACTTGCCTAGTGCAGTGGAAGCTCTAGGTTTGATCTTTAATACCACAAAAATAAAAAGGATCCTACCAGAAGTATACAGGTACTGTGATTATAGTGAGAAGAGGTCCCTACCCCAGTCAGCCTATGGTCGGGGAACACTCCTGGAAGAGTAATCTACAGATCCAAGTGAGAAGGATTGACGCCTCCCAAGACTAAGGTTCCCTGTTATGTTATGAGCAGGGATCGTTTAGTCCTTCTGGGATTTCTTTTGTCAGAGTTTTGTTGTTGTTCTTATGTAGATCTTCCTTATTTCTTCAGGCTTATATCTAAGTATTTTATATTTTGGAACCACTAATATAAGTAATATTCCATTTGTAATTTTAAAATCTACTTGTTTACTGCTCGTAGGTGAAAATGACATTGACTTTTTTTTTTTTTTAAACTTTATTTATTTGCCTGGAACTGGAACTACAAACAGTTGTTAGCTGCCATGTGGGTGCTGGAAATCGAACCCGGGACCTCTGGAAGAGCAGACGGTGCTCTTAACCGATCAGCCATCTCTCCAGCCCCAACATTGACTTTTACATAGTAGAATATTTTTCAGTCTTTTTATAATACTTTTTAGTTCCGGTAGTTTTTTTTCTGTCAAGTTTGTGGTTTCTCTATGTAAATAAATGTCTTAAAATTTGCCACAACTTCTCCATCAGTTTATAAAAACCACCTTCAAATGCATGAAAATATCAGGTTTGACCGCGATCCCACATAGTCAGCTGTCTGCATCTGAATGCATTAGTTTCAGCACATGCTGGTCAATGTTCCTATCTTCTGCTTTATAAATTCAGACATCTTGTTTTTTTCTCACAGATTTTTATTATGAAAAAATTTAATCACACAAAATAGCTTAAAGTACAGAGAAAATTTTTATAGTCACTCCTTAGAATACATAATATTATACATATTTGTTTTTAAAAACTTTGTACATTTGTACATTCAATGAGTATGTGTGTGTGTGTGTGTGTGTGTGTGTGTGTGCAGGCACAACCATATGTAGACATTCTATGACAAGAGTTGATTCTTCTTTCACTATGTGGGTACCAGGAATTGAAGTTGTCTGATGTAGGATATCTTTCTGTATGCTGTGAATATACTGTTTTGGCCTATGGCAAAGCAGTTTAGAAGCAAGTGGGAAATCCAAGCAGAGATAAGATGGAGGAGGGCAGAGTCAAGGAGAAGCTGCAGGCTGCCTCTCAGAAAGCAAAGTGTAATGGGACACAGATAAAGCCACGGAGCCACATGGCAATAACACAGTTTAATAAAAATGGGTTGAGTTAAGTTATAAGAGCTAGTTGGTAATGAGCCTGAGCCATAGGCCAAACAGTTTGTAATTAATATAAGCCTTTGCATGATTATTTGGGACTAAGTGGCTGTAGGACTACAGGTTCAGACCTTGGGACTAGGCCATGCAGGACAGAGAAACTTCTGGCTCCACTTGTCAGTCCTGGCAGCAAGCACCTTTATCTGCTGAGCCATTTTACTGGCCTCTGACCTGGAACTCTTCCTCTTCTTGCCTCAGTTTCCCAAGTGCTGGCTTACTGAGATGAGTGCACACTCTAGACAGTACTTCTTCTGTGGAGTGCATATAATCTGGAGGCTTTTGTCTTTGTAGTACTGGAGATTGAACTCAGGGTTTAGAGCAGCATCCCTATCTTTTCTGTAGAATATGCAGAGACTGTCTTATAATCTCAGCTTCTCCATATACTAGGTGACTGCTTTTCTTATTGGAGGACTTGATGTAAACTGAGGTAGCATTAAAAGCCTCAAGCAAATTTGTAGTAGAAAGCTACAGAGACTGAAAAGGGAGAAGACAGACTTGATTTACAAGGCTCATGGCCATGCATCTTCTTTATTCTTAGAGAGCTGTGGCCGCAAGAGAAGAAGAACAGGTGTGTTTACCTTGCTCTGAATTTTGTGTTCTCAAAACCCACAAAGGTCCAACAGTCATTCTTCTCAACCCCCATTTGTAGAATCATCACTAGTTCCAATGGCCAGGTCCCACATCAGACCAGTTCAATCAGAAACTCAGGAGGTATGCTACAACCACCACCATCTTTCAAAATTCCCCACTTTTCCCCTTGTGTAGTCAAGGTGAGGAACTTAGAGATTTACAGTCTTGGGAACAGCAGCTCTTAACACTAATTCTTGTTAGCTCAGCAACATGACACGTTGGCAGCCTAACATGTTGGCAAACCTGTTTTGTAATACTGTAAGCATTTTCAGAGGTACAAGCTTGTACAGGCACTTGGATATCTTTTATCTTTTAAGTGATAACTAAACCTTGGCCTCTGGTGGCCTCCTGTGGCTCACCCTACCTGAAAGTCCAGGAGTTAACTGTAGCACTCAGCAGGCCTGCTTTGCTGAGTATAGCTCTGTTGAGTTGGAATCTCCAGCTTGCCCCCTGCATGATCCAGAAATCCCCATTCCTGTCTCTTTCCAAATCCTGCCTGTTCATAGAGTCTTTGAACAAAGGAAAGGTGCCAAAAAGCCCAGTTTTGCATTCTTGGCATTACTGCCTCCGAAGTTGCCAGCAACCTAAGTCCCTGCCTAAAGTGCTCAGTTTTTTACCATACTTGGGCACAAACCCAACTTGTGGCACACACATCATCATGCCATGTCTATAATGTATAAAATCTGCTTTCATTTGTGGGTGCAACTTCTCTGTCGTCAATCTTTGGGGCTGGAGAACCTGTCCTGGGGTTGCTTAGCTCAAATAAACCTGTACACTTTTTTGAATGGCTTGATCTGGCTTACTGTGTTGGCGGGGAAACCTATTATGGGGGAGGGGGAGACAGACATAAAACCCATTAAGCTCTGCTAGAACTGATCAAATATATCTATTGAAATAAATGTCACTCTAACAGATAAGCTTTATAGCCTTTGATTTCTTCCTTTCTCCTTTCCTCCCTTCTTCCTTCCTTCCTTTGTCTCTTTTTTGAGACAGGGACCCTCTATGTAGTCCTAGCTGTCTTAGAGTTTGCTCTGTAGACTAGGCTGGCCTTGAACTCAGAGATCCATCTGCCTTTGCCTCCAAGTGATGGGATTAAAGGCATATACCACCATACACAATATAGAATCTAATCCTTTGCCAACTTTTCCAGTGTACAGAACCAGCTTACTTAGGGCTAGTGTTCTTCCCTTGACCCTTTTCAAAAGATGTTCTAAATTCCTTAATACAATTAAAGAAGCCTTATTCCTTAGCTAAATGGAATGGTAATGCCAATTCTTGAGAAGCTGAGATTGTGTGAGTTCTAGGCCAACCTAGACTAGTGAGACCCTGTCAAAGAAAAAGAAAGTAAAAATAATAAAAATAATCTGCCAGATTATTTTACTGTACGTTTAATATACATATTTACTTCTTTTTAGTTATATGTATTTGTGTGTGTTTGTGTTATAACTCCTGCTAAAAAATTACATGAACTCTGAGGATATAATTCAGTGGTAAATCACTTGCCAAGTGTGCATGAGATTCAATCCCTAGCATTGCAAACATGAAGAGATAGTTTTGAAATTATATAATAAGTCACTCTCATATTACACAAGAGAATGCACAG
Organism: Sigmodon hispidus; assembly: GCA_004025045.1. Taxonomy (NCBI): domain Eukaryota; kingdom Metazoa; phylum Chordata; class Mammalia; order Rodentia; family Cricetidae; genus Sigmodon; species Sigmodon hispidus. The sequence continues at coordinate 8,009 of PVIH01010531.1, forward strand.
TACAGTTCTAGGATTTTGTTAAAAGGAGCTCCTTCTTGCACTTGCTCAATGAAGTAGATTTGTGTTCCTTCTTGGCAGGCATTCATGGAATTTTGGCTGTGTTAATACTGAGCTAAGAGCTAGAGTCCTAAGGTTTGATCCCCCTCTGCTTACATGGCATTAGAGAGGCAGAAGGGCAAGTCCAGTACACTGAGCCAAGTCCAAAGGTTAGAAAAGCCACAAATGCAAAGGAACACAGGCTTGTGATTGGTTACTTGCACTGGATGCATAACCTCATCCACTCCATATGCCAAGAGTACTCTGCAGTCCTGGCGAAGCTCCTAATGCTCCATAGGACATTAGGAATTCAAAGGTACATTTTCACCAGGGGTCATAGGCTGCCAGTTTTATTCACTGGATTACACTGTCATCTACTGGCATGTTGTAGATAATTTAGTAATAACATTTATTATTTAAGAAGTAACCTTTTCTAGGTATGATGGCTCATACCTGTAAAACTAGTTCACAGGAGGTTGAGGCGTGAGAATTGCCATGAGTGTGAAGTCAACTTGTACTATACAGCGAGTTCCAGGCTAGTCTGAGCTATAGTGTGAGAGCTTATTTAAAAACTGAAACTAGGGGCTGGAGAGATGGCTCAGCGGTTAAGAGCGCCGTCTGCTCTTCCAGAGGACCAGGGTTCGATTCCCAGCACCCACATGGCAGCTAACAACTGTCTGTAGTTCCAGTTCCAGGCAAAAACCAGGGCAAATAAATAAATAAAGTTTAAAGAAAAAAAACTGAAACTAAATCAAAACAAAAAGAATAATGACTTTCTGTGATCAATATGGTTTATATGCAAGCATGTTCCTTTTTTTCTTTTCTTCCTAATACTGAAAATGTGACCCAGAGCTTGGAACATGCTCAGTAAATGCTCTACCACTGAGCTCTACTCCAAGCCATACAAATGTATTGTTAAAAGTTATGTATAAGCCAGGAGCATGCCTTTATTTCCAGCACTTGGGAGACAGAGACAGATGGATCTCTGAGTTTAAGGCCAGCCTAGTCTACTGAATGAGTTGCATGATAGCCAGAGTGATTACACAGATAATCCCAGTCTCAAACAAATAAACTAAGTTATATATGCAGTATTTTTTGTGAACCCTATATCCTTTAGAATATTTACATATTCACATTTATTGCTGCTCTCTTTATTTACTATATATAGAAATGAATTAGAACAAACCTATATGTCCATCTACAGATAAATTGATAATGAAAGAACATTGATACATATATAAAATAATATGAATATTATTCATCTCTAAAGAAAAATGAAATCATCAGGTGTAGTAGCACATGCCTTTATTCCCAGCATTTGAAACACAGAGGCAAGATATTTATGAGTTCAAGGCTAGCCTCATCTACATAAAAGAGTTCTAGGCCAACCATTGATTAATAAAGAAGCTGCTTTGGCCTAAAAAAAGAAAGAAAGAAAGAAAGAAAGAGTTCTAGGGCCAGACAAACCCAAAATAAAATAATGTCTTGTATATATGTACCTTTTTTTTGCTGATTTTCTGTCTTGATGTTTTATAATAGATACCTCCAAAATTGTATTTATGAAGAAACTTTAGAAAGTGACTTTTTCCTTTTTCAGTGGTGTAGTAGATAACAATAACAAGGACTCAGATACAAAATGAGATCTCAGAGTGACTCACCTCCATGACTTTTTCCTTCAATGGCATAGTAGACAATATCCAAGTCTCAGATATAAAATGAGTCATCTCAGAGTGACTCACCCACAGATTCAAATAGCCTCAAGGTTTGTATTTTAAAATATTTCTTATTTACTTATTTAGTGTGTGTGCATGTATGTACATGTATGCACATGTATGTAGAGGGCAAAGGTGAACTTCAGATGTCATTCCTGAGGTGCTATTTTATTTTTCAGATAGGGCCTGTTGCTGGCCTGAGGCTCACCATGTAAGCTAAGCTTGTTGGCCAGTGAGTCCCAGGGCTCTTCTCCTGTCTTCACCTCCCCTGTGCTAGAGTTACAAGTGCATACATACCATTATGTCAGGCTTTTATGTATGTGGTTTCTTGGGCTGGAACTCAGATTCTCATGCTTACATGAAGCATTTTACTGACCAACTATCTTTCTAGACTACATGGGTTTACTAATATTTTTCCATGTTACTAATCTTGAGTTTTTTGATGCATTTAATCTTTGTTTGAGATAGGGTTTTTCTGTGTAGTCACAGCTGTGCTCTGTGGACCAGCCTGACTTCAAACTCAGAGATCCTACTACTTGAGCCTCCCAGGTGCTGGGATTAAAGGTATATGCCACCATGCTTGGCCAATACATACAATCTTGGCAAGAAACCCACAAAATCCAACGTTTCTGCAGAGTCCACATAGCTATTATAGTTATACAAAAAGAACTAGAAGGATCGGGAGTTAGAACATTCCATGCACTGCCTCAGATTTTGTATTTCCTTCTTCCCTACCCGCAGCATTGTGTCTTGGAAAGACAGCATTAAAAGCTGGTGAAATGTTTAAAGTTGTGAAATACATATGAGCACATGTACCTTTAAGGGATAAGCACTTATTTTGAGCCAATGTTGTTTAAGTCTAGGCATTAACTATGGTAGACACAATTGTTTGAATCACTTAAAATTTAGAACATTTGGCCAAAAAGATTATACTGAAGGCTACATTAGTTTACTGATATCATGTCAGAGAAAGAGTTATGAAATTTTGGGCAGGGGGAATTCTAACAAGATATATCTAGAACCATAGTAATATATATACCTAGGGTTATTCCATAGAATTATGGCCAATGTTAATTTCTCCCCCTTAGCATTTCCTATTTACTTCTGTAAATGAACCTAGTGTTCTCTTGCAAAGGGGCCATCTGAAGAAATTATTTAAACCAAAGGAGGGAGTATCAACCTTAGGGTGTTTTCTGGGGAAACACTAGATTATTCCACACACAGCCCCCATCCCTATAGTCTTCATAGATAGAAGCATGAACAAAATCTTTCAATCTCTGGGAAAAGTAGGTGTGTAGTGCATCAGAGCCCTACACTCTCAAGACTGTGCTGTGATCATAACCAGCTTGAGATCCTTGGTACTTAGAATATCTTAACTTGTTTCAATAGAAAATGCACAACTTTCTTCGTTGTTATTGTTTTACAAGATAGGGTTTCCTCTGTGTAACATTCCTGGCTGTCCTGGAACTTGCTATGTAGACCAGGCTTGCCTGGAACACACAACCATTTTAAAAGCTAGTTTATTTGTTATTTTTCTTAAAAATTGATACTAGAGGTACCATTTTTTCTTGGAGAGATTTTTTAGTTGAGGTAAATTTTTTTAAGATTTATTTATTTATTATGTATACAGTATACAGAAGAAGGTAGCAATTTTATAGGTAGAAATTTTAGTTCCAACTTCAAACTCACTAGCCATGTAACTTTGGGCAATTAAATTATCCTGTCTGTGTCTTAGTATATAATGTTGTCGGAGAAATTATAAACAATGCAAGAAACTGTTAAACTAGAGGATTGTAGTTTGTTTGTTTTTACTTTTGCTCTTTTGGGGCTTGCCACTGAGTTCCTAAATAATTACAAAGAGACTTATTCTTACTTATGAATACCTGGCCTTAGCTTGGCTTGTTCCTAGTCAGCTTTTCTTAAATTAAATTATCCCATATACCATTTGCCTCTGGGCTTTTATCTTTCTCTATTCTCCATACCTTTCTTTCCTTTTTACTCCATGGCTGGTTGTGTGGCTGGGTGGCTGGTCCCTGGCATCCTTTCTCCCCTCCTTTTCTCGGTTCCCCTTCCTCTCCCTTCTCTTTATTCTCTCTGTCTGCCAGCTTCGCCTATTCCTCTCCTGCCTAGCTGTTGGCCATTCAGCTCTTTGTTAGACCAATTGGGTGTTTTAGGCAGGCAAAGTAACATAGATTCACAGAATGGAACAAATATAGCATAAAAGAATTCAATACATCTTTGCATCATTAAACAAATATTTCATAGCATAAACAAACATAACACAACTTTAAAAACTAATATTCCACTACACAGGATACTGTGAACTTAACTGAGTCTTCTCCAAGTTCATATGCCAAAGTCCTAACTCACAATGGCCCATTTGGGGGGATTAAGTTTAGAGCAAGTCATGAGTGTGGGCTCTGCATTACAAGATAAAAGGCCTGGAAAGAAAAGAGGCCAGAGGTTCAGGGTATTGCTCATTGATAAACAGCATTTGCATCATTAGTATGTGTGAAGGCCTAGTTAGTTTGATCTCTTGTTAGCACACACACACACACACACACACAGAGGAAATGGAGAAAGAGAATATAAATATATTAAACATATCCTTTCTGCCATACATCTCTACAATGCAAGAACGTAACTTCCTGGGGCTGTCAGTGTGGCCCATGGTAGAATGCCTGACATGTGCAAGATCTGAGTTTCAATATTCACAGGACATCACTTTCTATCTGCAAGCAGATAAAAAGACTCCTACTAAAGTCTAACCAAGCTGATTCTTTCATCTTGGACTTCTAACTTCTAGAACTGTGGGGAGAAAAAACCTGCAATACTGGTTCCTGTCTCTAACCCCTTACCCATTCCTATTTCTGTTTTTGATATAGTTCTTGCTGTGAAATGTAGACTGCCTTTTAATGTGTGATTTCCTGCCTAAGCTTCCCATGTACAGAGGTTACAGGCCTGGACCTCTATGCTCACCCTTGAGACAATGATTCTTTTTAGGAAATCAGCCTAATGGAAGGGGAAATTTCTTCTCTGCTCCCAAGGTAGTAACAGTTTATGTATTTGTGAATTTTCCTGACTCTAAGTCAAAAGAGACTGTCCTGTCAGGTAGATGTGAAGTTTCCTTGGCACTTTCCCACCTGAGCATGCCTTTCCTCAGCAGGGATATGCACTGATACTGACTTGGCTTACAGCTTCATTGATAGGACTGCCTGTTTTTATGACTGGAGATAAAAGGCATTTCATGGATGCAGCCCCAGTAATTTCATGCCTTTAGAGATACTATAAATAGAGAAAAAAAGGAGAGTAGAGGGGAGGCAGATTTCACTTAGCTTTGTAGTTAGGAAGCATCTAAGTATAATAGAATTTGAGGTGCCAGTATGATAACCTGTACTGTACTCCCCTTACTTTATAGAGCTGACATTGCAAATGGCTTATCAGGTGTAAGTTAAGAAAGTAAGGTGAACCAGATTGTAATATTTGGGAATATTATTGCCTACGGTTAAGTAGTTATTTTTTTTTTTTGAATGGAGAAAATCATGAGAGAAAATAGAGTGTGTAAAATTTTCTCATACGGAGAAATATTATAATTACACATTCAAATTAAATATATTTGTTTATGGTTTCTTTGCTTCTGCTAGAATGTAAGGCTTGTTAAGTGCCAAGATTATTTGCTCTGTATCCCAAGAAACTAATGCAGCAAATGTGCTGTAAATACTTGGTGGAAAACCCATAAACACAGCTTATGAATGAATGAGTGTGCATACCGTGTTGTAAGTGTGGAGGTCTGGGGACAACTTGGGAGAGTCAGTTCTGTTTTTCTACTGCGTGTGTCCCCAGGATCAAATGTGGCTCACGGAGCCATCTTGCCTGCCCTTGAGAATTACTTTTTATTCTGGAGATTCATTCAAAATGTTATCTTACTGTTCTATTACTGTGAAGAGACATCCTGACCAAGGCAACCTATAAAAGGAAGCATTTAATTAGAGGCTAGCTTACAGTTTCAGAGAGTGAGTCCATGATCAACATGGTGGAGAGTATAGCAGCAGGCGGGCAGGTGGATGTGTGGCTGGAGCAGTAGCTGAGGGCTCACATCTGATCTGCAAGATGGAGACAGAGACAGACAGACAGACAGACAGACAGACAGACAGACAGACAGACACACACACACACACACACAAAGAGAGAGAGAGAGAGAGAGAGAGAGAGAGAGAGAGAGAGAGAGAGTGTGAAAGACCCCAACCTCAAAATTTCCACAAGGCCAATTAGCTGAGAGTCATCCTGAGGACAAGGCCTCAGTATATCAGAGAGCTGACAGTCGAGAATTATTTAGCTAATTAGCAAGGAGTCATCCTGAGGACCAAGACTCTGTATATCAATCAAGGTTTCTCAAAAAGATAAAGAAGGCCATGAGAGGGTGGAGAGACTAGGAGTGTCCAATCTTAACACAAACCAGATGTTCACAACACCTCCAGGATCAAAACTTTACAACCTTGCCCCAAAGTTGAACCTTATCACATCACCCATTAGCAGGAACTTTATATGTAGTTAAAAATAGCTAAGATATATGTATTATAATTAATTTGATAAGGCTGACTAAATAAAAAGAGAAAAATGTTCTTTGTGGGTGCGCTCAGTTAGCGGAAGCTGCTGATCACCCACAGGTACCTGTGTATTAAAATTACCTCATGTTATTACAGCCTAGGATTTGTGCGTGAGTTCTTGGGGCTGGGGTCCCTGTGAATCTTTCAAGAGAGAGAGAGGAGAGAGGAGAGAGAGAACGCGAGAGTACTTGGACTTGGACCTGGCCTGGGCTTTTGAAACTTAAAAGCACCCCCACTATCCACCTCCTTCAACAAGGCCACAGCTCTCAATCCCTTTTGACAGTCCACCAACTAACTGGGAACCAAACATTTAAATATGAGCATGTGGGGCTGCTTTCATTCACACCACCATAGTAAGTAAGGCTTTAAATGAGATGTAAAACCATTCTGACAGCAAGCTAGCCTAAGTAGTCATTGGCTTCATCCATATTCCAGTAAGAGAGAAAGTAAGTTCTCTGAAAGCATGTCCTTGGCTTGGAATAAACTTTTAGGAGAAAGAAGAAATCTTGAGAAAGTAGAAGAAGCCAATGGTGGATGCCTGTAATCCCAGAAGGATTGCCCCAGGTTTGAGTTAGTCTAATCTTTGTAGCAAGCTCCAGGCCAGCTGCAGAAAAAAAAAAGTCTTGTTTTGAGAAAATAAAAGAACCCAAAAGACAAATCTTTGAAGAGCTTCAAGACAGCCTGTGAAGTAATGGGGAATTCACGGGCACTTTGGAAAGTGTGAAGCCATCCAATGACTGCGACACAAGTCTAAGTGCTCTCATAGGCCCCAGGGATGATAGTTGCCAGGCTGTTAGATTTATTGGAATGATTGTTCCTTTGCTGCCTTAGAGCATGTAGCCTAGTGTGTGTGTGTGTGTGTGTGTGTGTGTGTGTGTGTGTGTGTGTGTGTGTGTGTGAGAGAGAGAGAGAGAGAGAGAGAGAGAGAGAGAGAGAGAGAGAGAGGAGATGCATGTGCTTGTGCAGGTACACATGCATGAAGGCCAGAGGAGGGGATGTTGGCTGTCCTTTTATAATGCTCTATACTACTTTAAGACAGAGTCCCTTATGAAGCCTGACCTTAGACTGGCAGCTGGAAAGCCCCATCACACCCCCAAACCTCAGCCCTGGGCTACAGGTGTGAGTAGTTAATCCCAGCTTTTTTGTTTGCTTTTACATGGTGCTGGCATGCAAACTCAGGTCCCCATGCTTGAGCAGCACATGCTCATTACCTACAGAGCCATCTCTCCAGCCTTCCTGAGCCTAAGTCAGCATGTTCATGAGAGGCTTTGGCTCTGCAAATCATCACAGGTGTTTTCCAGACCCTTCTCCCCAGGGAAACAGGAGAAAAAAGACAGTTCCATTGCAGAGGTGGAAAATCTCCCAGAGAGAGCCCCTGGCAGCTGGAGTCCAATTTCTTGATATTTCTGAAATCTGGAATCTGTTATAACTAGAGAATGCCGAAGGATAATAGGCTCCTGTTGCTAATGAAACACTGAGATCAGAACACAGAGGTGCCTCTTCCAAGCAGAAACCAGCCTTTTCATAAAGCACATATTGTAATAATTCTGTAACTAGCAAGCAGCTCTTAGCTGTGCCCCCTCTCTAGGCTCCATTAGACCACTTCCTTTCTCTCTTTTATTAGAGATGTGATTCTGGTTCAAAGTGGAACTTAGGTTCCCATTACCTCTTGGCATTTTGCACCTATTGTCTACCATCTAGTGTGCCATGTGGCTCAAGTCAGTGAACAGTCAAGGCTGGTAAGCGATGCTTCACATTTTAAGGACCCACAGCCTCAAGTTTAAAAGCACAGTCGTGACCTGAATCTGGAAATCTGTGCCCAGCTCTTTCAAACATCCTTGTCTTAACAGTTGTGACCAATTACATACCACCTTCACCCAGCATGATCAAAGGAGGTGATTTATAGTAATGTGGGCATAAATGCCAGCTGGAAAGGCCTGGCTTTCAGGCCACTGTGGCTAAAAGTGACAGAAATGTAGTGCAGGCTAATCTCAATAGAGCAGGGGCCTGGTGATATATGAAAAGTCCAGCAGAGCTGGTTCTCAAATAATGTCCGTAGCCTTTGACCTCTCTGTTTTGGTCAAGCTTTTACCACTTGGTAGCAACATAGCTCCCAAGTTTACTGACTGAACAGCTCTAGGCTGTGAATAAATATGCGCCTTTGACCCAACAGCTCATCCAATGTCCCCAGGCAGATCCTGAGAGGCAGCATGTGAGTCACACGGCTATCCCCAAAGCATTAGTGATCACACAGGCATGACTTCCTCTGATGAGGGTTGGATAATATCTGGATGTTGGGGCTGGAGTGAGGCAGTAAGGCCCTACCAAGTCTTAAGGAAGAGAGGAGAAGATTTTTCTTATATTTTTGGTTGTAAGCCTAACCTTTAACAACTGAGCCATCTCTCCAGCCTGAGAGGATTTTAAAAAATTCATCAATCATGTTTTGGTTTTGACATTGTAGCAATCTAGCTGCTGACCTCAGCCATGGTGATTGTCCCAATACCCTAAAGAAGTCGATGAAACATGAAAGTCAGTGGGTAGCAATCAGTTTTTTGGACCATGTAGGAGTCAAGGTGAAGAGCAGGTTTAATGAGCGAGAGTTCAGAGGGATAATCACACCTAACAAATGTCAGCAGACCAGAGTGCCAAGAACATTTCATGTCAAGGCATTAGAGGGAGGTAATATGGCTGGAGTATTTGCATATGATTCTAGACAAGCCTTCTAGCTTACATGTTTGCGTTTTTCAGAACTGTTTATATACTTTTTCTGAGAAGCCTTTTCTAGACTCCACTTGCCAAGAATAGGTAAACTTTCTGATAGAGAGTTCTTGTCTGTCACCCTGAGAAATTCCATCATAACACTTTTATAGCCATTCTATGTACGAGAAATGAATGTCCAAACCCATCCACTTTATTTAAAGCCTGGCAGATATTTCAAGACTAGGCATTCGAGGATGCATGTATCTCTGTAGCTCAGACAGACCTTGAACTTTCAATCCTCTTGCCTCAGCTTTTCAGTAGCTGTGAGCTACACTGGACCATCAGGCCCAGCAATATAGTTCTCCATTGTTTCTCTTTCAGACAAAGTCTTGTTTGCTGTGCAGTCCTAGGTTGGTCGGGAACTGTCTATGAAGTCCAGGTTAGCTTCAAACCCACAGTCTTCCTGCCTCAGCTTCCTGAGTACTGGGATTGCAAGCGTACATTACCATGCCTAGCCCAAGGGGGTACACTGTAAGTCTCTACTTCATGTCCTGGACTCTGTTCTCTGTCCACCCATGCATGGAATGTGGGTCTATATCACAGAAGCAGTACTTGTTAGCAGGGACCGTAACCACTTTCCTTTCCTATGTGCAACTAAAAGGAAGAAATTACTCAGGTACTTGAAAGAATCAAAATCACACAACACAATGTCTCTTTTCTGTTAAGTGAGCTAGCTAATAGGTAAAAACGTTAGTGAATACCATGTGTTAAATGGCTTTGAATTAATAGGAAAAGCTACTGTAGGGAAATTAATTGTTGTACATCTTCTCCCCTAGAACACTTTTAGATCTTCAAGACAGCATGTTTAGTTTGATTTGTGTGGTCCCGCTGGGCATCGCAACAGTGCAGATTCTGACTTGGAGCTCCTTCTCCATCAGGAACAGAGCAGACTACACAGGAACTACGTAAGCGCAACGGCCGTGCTGGGCAGCAGTCACAACACTCCTTCAAGTGCTCGTCAGTTCTTACAGGTTATGCTGCACTCAAAGGCAAAAACTGTCTTTATACTCTCTTATGTTTTCAAAAAACAAAGCAAATAAAACCTGACAGCTTGTTTTGAGGGCTTTCTGACTCTCTAAGTTATGGCCTCTTCGTGGGCTGTTTCCTGGCATTCTTACAGCCTAGAATCTGCAACTCGTCACCACCAGACTGCCTTGTGTTCCTAGAGCTGACTGGTCAGTACACATCACTCCTTAAAAGATTTTCAACCCTCGTATTGCTTCTTCGACAAATTTTATAGAAAGACAGCATTCTTCCTCTCTTTCTTACTGATGCTAGGACATGTTTGCATGCTAGGTGAATATTCTACCACTGAGTTATGTTTTTAAAATGTTTTTTATTTTGTGTCAGGATTTTGTTAAGTTGTCTAGGCTTGCTTTGAAATTGCATTGCAACCCTGGCAGGCACTGAACTAGCAATCCTCCATTTCAGCCTTCTAAGGACAGGCCTCCTCCACACCTTTTCCCATCAATGCTGTATCACCATTGTCTGCATATTTTTCTGTGATTAAAAGCAATGAAGGTCACTATACTCCTTGAATTGGAAATGTATTACAAAACTATTAGTATAAAAACAGGATAGTGCTGGTACAAAGAAAGGAAAACACATCACCATTATAACAGGACCAAAGGCTGAAATAACCTCCACATTTACAGTAAACTGATTTTTCTTTATTTTTTTTCTTTATTTGTAAAATAAAGTCTTGTCTTTTTTTTTTTCATGTATCTCCCTGCTCTTCCTCCCTTCCCCCTCCCAAGCCCTCCAGTCAGCCTTCAGCCTCCCTCCTCCCCACCCCCTAACCTCCCCATTTCCGTCCCCCAAAAGACAATAAGTCCCAAGGTGGATCAGCTCAGCATCCACTCCAGGCAAGTCCTATTTCCTCACCCTAAAGTAAAGACTGGTTTAGGTGTTCCTCTGGAGGGAATGGGCTCTGAAGTGCCAGTCCACGAATAGAAATACAGTCTGATCCCTCCCCTCGAGGCTCCACATACTGCCCATGTCAGTGGATGGTTGCCTATCCTTGGAGGGCCTAGTTCTTTTTCCTGATGGTTCTCCAGTGGCTGTTCTTAATTCAGTGAGCTCCCCAGAGCTCCAGCCAGCCATCACTGTGGGAATTTTCCTCATAAGCCCTATTCCCTTGCTCATATAGACTCTCCTCCCCTGCTTTCAGCTGGACCAGGAGCTCAGCCCAGTGCTCAGCCATGTATCTCTGCCTCTTCCTCTATTCATTGTTGGATGTATGTTCTGTGATAGCACTCGGAATGGCTATTCATTTGATTACAGGGGAAGTCCTGCCTAGTAGGCAACACCTTCACTATTGGTTGGAGACCTAGCCAGGGACATCCTATGAAGTGAACTGAGTTTTCAACAAGGAGCTCAAAAACATACAGTGGGGAAAAGGTCAGTGTCTTCAGTAAATGATGTTGAGTCTAGAATACATGTGGAAGAATGAAATTTGACCCTCACCACACACCAGATATAGAAGTCAACTAAAAATATTCAAACACACGATTCAATACTGTAAAACCACCAAAGGAAAAAAATAGAGGATAAATAAATTGGATTTATCAGGGGTTTTGAAGGAGTTGAGGCTAGGTCAGTGGTAGACTTAGCATATATGAGATCTTCCTAACCTCTCCAGCACACAAATAAATTAACTCAATTAGATGTAATCTTTTTTTGAGACAAGGTTTTAGTTTGCATCCCAGACTGGCCTGGAACTTGCTATGTAGTAAGTCTGTCCTCAAACTATTGGCAGCCCTCCTGTTGCAGCCTATTGGGTATTGGAACCCAGTATGGCCATCACACCTGGATGACTGTACCATTTGTTGTAAATTGCATACACAGAAACTTTTACTGTGATCAGCTCTTCCTTAAAGATACCACTCTAAATTCTTTAAAGTTTGTGTGAGATTGAATTCAGGCTCTCATGCTTGTAAGCAAGTGGTTTAATGTCTGAACCATTTATCCAACCCCACGGTAGACTTTTATAATCTGTAAAACAATCACAAAATCAAGACTGTTATGGATAATGTTAAGAAAATGAAAATATAATCTGCAAACTGTAAGGCAATGCTTACAAAATGCCAGTGATAATAGGTCTTTTTTTGGGGGGGAGGGTGACAATCAAAGACTCTAAATGCAATTGAAAAATGATAATTTAATTAAAAAATATAAATATCTGAATAGACACTTCATCAAAGAAGACACATACTACCTGGAAAGGTGCTTAACATTATTGGTCATAAGGAAAATATGAAACAAAACAGTAATAGCAAAAGGTAGTACTGTGTAAGAATTAGAATCATTGAAATAAAGACGGAATAAACCAAATGATGAGAAGAATATGAGTTTTCTCAACACACATTCTTGGTATGAATTAAAGTGAAAATAGATGCTTTGAAAAATGAGAAGTTTTTTTTGACAAGGAAATAGATGTTTCACGTTTGTTCTAGAAATCTCACTGTTAACTTGCCCAAGAAAAATGAAAATTCATCTTCACATACAACACATATGTAAATCTTCATGGCGGCTTCATTTATATACCAAAAAAAAAAATAATGGAAACAATCCAAATGCCCAAAAGCCAGATGCAAAAGACTATGTATTGTATGAATCCATTTGCAGAATATCCTGGAGAAGGCAAGCATGTCAGGGCAGAAGACAGAAGTGGCTGCTATATCCTGGAATTGGGTGTTGATTGCAAAGGCACACAGGATTTTTTTTAATTAAGAGGTATTATATCTTAATTTTGGTGTGGTCACACAGTTGTATATAGTTGTCAAAATTTATGTGCAATTGTACATGAAAGATGAGAAAGTTATCTTTAAAAATGTAACGTTGATGGTAGCACTTGTTCTCACTGTATTTTAGGAGGTAATCTTGCTGTTGTCTCACAGATGCCATCAGGAAATGTCACTTTTTCTTCTGGATCACCACAGCAGACTATATAAAATATCTCATAGCTCTCAGAGGTTTTTGTTAGGTGCACCATTGCTTCTATTGAAGACCCTCCCTTTGTCTTCTCTTTGTGAACCATATTGAAAGCTCCATGTTTATAGAATTCTGAAGTAGTTTACCTGGGAGAATTCTGAAAACCTGCGTTTTACCAATACCAAGGTGGTGGTGCTAGTGTGTGGAGGCGTGTTCGTAAGCACTAGGAGGCAGCAAAGTGTTGAGGCAATGAAGGTATTCTGTAAGACTGCCAGGTTAAAATCCTGTCTCACTTCTCTTTTTGCAGTGGAAACTTGTGGTGCCTTGTAGGTCAATGCAGGAAAAATGTGAGAAGAAAAACCATTTCACCAGAGTTATGAGGATTTAAAGAAAGGACACATATAAGATACTAAACACGGTGCCTGGCACCAAGTACATGCTGTCATTGTTTTAAGTGACAGGTGGTACCCACGCATCTATGTGGGAAGGGACTCTTTCTGCATGAGTAGGATGTGACCTACATCTAAAATTCCATGACTCAGAAATATATCTTTTTCCATGTTTATGTCTTGAATTTTTCCCAGATGCTTCACAGCAGACTGGACAAACCTCATACTATGAAACAGCAGATGGAGTATGCATGCATATGTACCTGCCTGCGTGTGGTATGCATAAATGACAAAGGCAAAGAATTTTATTTTTGTCATGAAAAGCTGATAATTTGTTCTATATAGTTCTTTTGTTAATATTTATTTTTATTTTATGTGAATTGGTGTTTTGCCTGCATGTATAACTGTGTAAGGGTGTCAGATCTTGGAATTACAGACAGTTGTTAGCTGCCATGTGGATGCTGGGAATCAAACTCAGGTCCTCTGGAAGAACAGTCAGTGCTCTTAACTGCTGAGCCATCTCTTCAGAGGTTCTATATAGTTCTTAAAATATCATCTCCATTTGTAAACTTTGTAACAGTTTGGAGTTGATTATTTCGGATTCCAGTAGTGCTATAGAACTCTGAAATAGTGAGACTTATTTTCAAGGTATGAGGAGAAACATTTTTCTACTTCTCTTGTGGATTAGATGAGCACAGATACATTTATATTAGAATTTGAGGAAATGGTCAAGGATTCATGATTCACTAATAAAAACAAGGATGTGATTCTATACCTTGGTGCATGAGTGGTTTCATTAATTACCATTTTGTGTGTATGTGTGTATGCATGTGTGTGAGGGTGTGCATGCACATGCATGTGTTTGTATCTTCATGGAGGCCAGGGGTCAGTATTGAGTGTCTTCCTACATTGCTTGCCATCTTTCATTTGTCTATCTATGTATCTAATCTATCTAATCAATTATTATTTATTTATTTGGTCAGGCCTGATTTGGATCCTCATCTAACCAATTTACTGACTTTGTGGCCTTTGACAGATTATCTAACCGTTGAGCCAAAGTGATTTTAAGGATATAAGGAAATAAGGATAATATTTGACACAGAATCCCTCACTGAATCTGGAGATTGTTGTTTCAATTAGCCCAGCTAGTGGATAAACCTTGGGAATCTTCTGCTTCCCTGGTGTTGGATCCCCAGGCATTTACTGCTGTGCCTGGCTTTTAATGTATGTCCTAAGGATCAAACCAAGATCCTTATGCTTACAAGGCAAACAGTTTAAGTAGTGAGCCATCACCCCGCCACCTCATTACCATTTATACAACTGTTTCATGAAAATGTGAAAAGTATAATGAAGTAACTAGACTTTAGGTCTCCTGTGGCCTGGTGCAAATGTTTATTTTTCATGATATAGATGGCATAGAGCAGGATAACTTGACATGGAGTGTGGAAGCTGATGGATGGATAAACAGCATGCTTATTCAAATGTACATATACATATTTGTGTATGAATTTTACTTAGCCTTAGGCATGACATTCTGAGACATGCTACAATATAGATAAATTATACGTACATTATACTGAATGAAATGCCAGCTGTAGACCACTTTGATATCATTTATGTGAGACACTTGGAGTCAGATTTCTAGAGACAGAAAGTAGAGTGGCAGGTGTCAAGGTGTGAGGAGAAGAGAGATGTCAAGTAAATGTCCAACAGCTAGAGAGCTTTAGAGCATGAAAGGCAGGAGCAATGGATGGTGAGGATTACATGAAGATGTCTTTTTTTAAAAAAAAAAACACCTTTATTTTGTTTGTGCAGTGTCTGTGTCTTAAGTCTGTGTGCACATATACTATAATGCATGTGTGGAGGGCAGAGGACAACTTGCCAAAGTTAGTTCTTCTATCATGTGGGTCCTGGGGGCTACACTCAGAAGGTTGGGCTTGGTAAGGCAGACACCTACTTGCTGAGCTATCTATCCAGCCTGAAAAAAACAATAACAATAATAATGATAATAAAGTTTTCTCCTCCTCATCCTCCTTTTTGAAAATGGCCGTGTACCTTCTCTTTAAAATTAGAAATCTGAACACTCCTCAGATGATAATGTGCAGGGAGTTTGCTAATCCTCTCTCTCTTATTCCACGTTTAATGTATGTGCTGCCAAAGTGAACCTCAGACTCAGAGATCTGCCTGCCTCTGACTCCTGAGATTTAAGACATGTGCTGCCACCACTCAGCCTGTGTTTAATGTTTTAGAAGAGACAATGTCTTGTTATTTAGCTCACCTTAGTCTAGAACTCATTATATAGCCCACATGGCCTTTGATTCACAATCTTCTGCCTCAGCCTTGAAAATGCTGGGGTTTCAGATGTGCACCACCATTCCTGGTTTGTAGTGCTTTTAGTTTTCTGATTCTCTGATAACCCCTTCCCTCCCTCCCTCCCTCTGTTGTGTGTAGTCAATCTCAAACTTGCTATGTAGCCAAGGATGACCCTGAATTCTGTGGGTGTAGTTGTAGGTTTTGTGCATGTTAGTGGAGATCAGGAGGACCAACCTTGGGTGTTGTTATTCCAACACAGGCATTGTTTTTTTCTTCAAGATATGGTCTCAAACTGACCTGGGACCAGTGTTTCTATCTTCCTAGTGATGAGGTTACAAGCGTGAGTCATCATGTTCTAAAAAAAAAAAAAATGTGAGTTCTGAGGATTAGACTTAGGGGCTCATGGTTGCAAGGAAAACACTTCACTATCTTCTCAGTCTGACCTTGAACTTCTTATCCTCTTGCCTTCTTGTTTGAGTGTTGGAATTATAGGTATACACTACCACATCCTGTGTATGTAGTGTTGAAGCTGTAAACCAGGACTTCAGGTATTCTGGGCAAGCACTGAACTACATCCCTAGTCACAATCAGTTTTTTTGGTATTGAGGATTGCACCTTGTAGTTCATGCCTTCTAGGTGAGTACTGTATCAGCTGAGCCACAACCCAAGCCCAAACTAAGCTTCATTCCCAGGCCTTATTCTCCGTCACCCCCAACAATGAGTTGTATTCACAATAAGCATGAGGAAGATCTAGGCTTAATTATAAAATAAGTCCAGATTATATGTGGCTATTTAAAAAATGAATTACAGTTTTCTCCAGAGAAGGGAGATGTTTCTGTACAATTTCTGGGTTGGTGGATTGCCCAAGTATCCTCTTTCATCAAAATGTTCTTCCTTCTTTCTGACCACTTTGTAGTTGTGATAAAATAAAACAGTGGTATCTTTCATACAGCAGCACGGTATACAAACTCTTCTAGGTTACTTTGTAATGCATATTTACTCTACTAGAAAATATTTAGATTTTTAAAAATGTTTTAAAAGCATTTTCATGGTCCAGGGCAGCATTTTCCTGTCTCATATGAAACAGAAGTTGGAATGTTTTATACTCACAAAATAAGGTTTTATAGTTTCAAAGTAAATGTATCAAAATGAAGTGTCATAAAGTTATATTGTGAAATGAGTGGATAGGGAGCAGTCACTCAGAAGACCAAACCCACAACTCATAGGAGAGAGCAATTAAGAGGCCAAGCGTAAGAGTTGCTTTGAAAGTGCATTTAAAACAAGATGAAAGCTCTCTGGACCTTTGAAAATGCCCCAGAAACAATGAAAACAAGAGCCTTCTCCTTTTATCAGACTTCTGGCTCATAAACCCACTTGAAAGTTCCATATTTATTATATATATATACCACATGTATCCTTAAAGCTTAGACCATTTTATACTCAGTCCTTTTTGACTTTCAGAAGAAGTTAGGCATTGTGGTAGAAGCTTGTAATCCCAGTACTTGGGAGGTAGAGTGAAGAACATCTTGAGCTACATATCAAAACACTATTCAAAAACCAAGGGCTGATGGTATAGCTCAGTGAGAGAGTACTTGCCTAGTATGTACAAGGCTCTGGATTTAACTTCCAGCACTGCCAAAGGAAAAGGTCTCAGAAGTAGCCTTACACAATATGGTGTAAGACTAGATGTGGAAAACTGAGTGACATGAAAGGTAAATTGAAATAGTAAATTTCCATGATTCTCATTTAACACAAGTTATATCACCATGAGAATGAATTTATTTATGACCCATCAAATAGAAGCCTTTATATAGTGAAGAAACCATCTTTAAAAGAGTAATTTGGTAGCACAATATACATAGAATTTTACTGATCCATTTGGCACAGCTTGAAATTTACCCGAGTATTTAGTTAATAGCTATTTGAGTGGACTCGTCTTGTCAGTGGCTCAGTTGAAAGTGATGACTGCACATCCCTGGAACTGCTTAAAAGCCTTGTCTGGGGATGGGGGGTTAATTTCAGATGCTTCAATAATATCATTTGATTGCCGACTGACTGAAGGGCATGGTGTTAACCTTTATAGTTTCCTTCGAAGTTGTATGACCATGTTTGCTCACATTCTAAAAGTTTCTGAGGAACACCCATTTATGTTTCTGTAGTCATTCAGGGTGCAACTATAGCTCAGCAGGAACTTTGGGCAACTTGGCAGCTTGGAGGATGTCAAAAGGAGGGTCACCAAGCCATTCTTCCTTAGAGCAGCTTGCCCTGAAGAGCCCTGCATCCTACCCCCAGTTAGACTGTGTTTCTCTAAGGCTTTCTAACAATATACTATTCAGTTTTAGCACTCAGCATTTCATAATTACCCACTCATTTCATGGTTGCCAGTTGGGTCCACCTCCACACTAGATTGAAAGCTTGAGGGATGTGAATTGCTATGCTTGTTTTGAATTCTAGCTTTCTAGTCCAGGGCCTGGAAGGCTGATGTGCTCAGCAAATATTACTGAGTATGTGGAAGTTTTCTTTCTTTGTACTTCTACCAATATTGCTGAGATAAACTGAGGCAGGAATGAGATTGTCGTTTGCGGGAGGGGCTATGCCATTTCAGGATATTCTTGAAATAGGTGAAGCATCTTGCCTGTTACAGAGGCAAAAAGATGAACCAGGTGGGAGAAGTTATGTAAACGAGAGCAGGAGACTTTCTTACTGAAGGCAAGCATCTCTGAGAAGCGGATAACTTGATTGTGCTGCCTGATTTTGTTCAAATGTTTTATGATTTTGAATTTTGTATTCCTTACTCTCTGCTCACATCTTCATTGCCTCGGGATAAAACCTCATTTAACGTTAGACATTACAATATTTTGTTCATCATTATGACAAATACCTGACAGAAACAGCAGTAGGGAGGGAAGTTTGAGTCTCGGTTTTAGTCCATCATGAGAGGAAAGGCATGTGGCAGAAGCATGAGGCCTGACTGGTTGTTCACATTGTGGCTGACCAGGAAGCAGAGAGTTAGACCTAAGTAAGGGCTGGGCTCTGACCTCCTGGCTCTTACTCTATTTCTGCCAGCCGGACCCTATCCCTCAGAGGTTTCATGGTCATCATTCCCCTACCAACACCTACAACAAATAGCATCATCAAATGGAGAACAAGCACTTAAAACACTACCACAGCAACTTTGAGAACATTCCAGACATGGTAGTTAAAAGAAACTATCATTCTGGATTTTAGGAAGATATTTTATGGAGAGATATAAATTTTGTTAGGATAAGCATAATTATGAGAGTATTGTTTTATAGTTGGTAGGGATTTCAGATAATCTTATTATCATAGATGAATTGGCCAGCTGTATATAAAGAAAGGGCTGCTGAGGAAAGGATGATTCATCTAAGTTAAAGAGAATAGTAGAGTGAGTTCTTACTATGTGCTGAAGTGCTATAATAAGCCTTTTGTATTTGGCTGGGTGGACACGGAGAGGTTGTGATCAAGGTCAAATGGTAAAGGTCAGATTACACAAGAAAGAAGACACAGCTAGACTTCCATATATTGTAATGCCTCAGTTGTAGTTGCTAGGGCGGTGGGCGGTATAACTCCCAGGCAAGCTGTCCTGGGAAGTCTCCAGTGAAGGGTAGTGTATGATTTGTGTTTGCTACTGTGGTGATATATTGTATATTTAATAAAAATAGTCTGAAATAGCAAAGGACAGAGCCAAGCCAGGAAGGTTATGGAGTGGTAACTCAGGATCCCAACTGTCTGATCTCTGTGAGTTCAGGGTCTAACAGAGTCAGGTGACAGTGGCACACACCTTTAATCCCAGCACTTGTGATCTCCTGCCACTATTCCCGGTACTGGGGAAACACATGCCTTTAATCCTAGGATAGGAACAATGAACCAGGAAATGAGATAGCTGAGGAGAAGGAAGGTAAGGCTGGAGGAGGCGGGATTTCTTCCCTTGGCCTGCCACTTCCCTTTTGACTGGGGACTGAGAGGCTTAGGGTTGGAAGATCATGGAGGCAGGCCTGAGGAGTTGGCAGGTGAGAAGTGGCTGTGGTTTCTTTATCTCTCTGATACTTCAGCTTTTCCCCAATATCTGGCTTTAGGTTTTTATTATAATACCAAAGAGAATTCGTGCAATATGCTACTATAGGTCTTTAGGCTGCTATTTTGTTTTAAATTAAATTTTACGGGTATGGGTGTTTTGTCGGCATGCATGTATGTGTACTGTATGTCTGACTGGTGCTGGCCATGGTCAGAAGATGGTTTCAGATCCCCTGGAAATGGACTTACAGATGTTTGTGAGCCACCATGTGGGTGCTGGGAATCAAATCCATGTCCTCTGAAAGAGCTACAAATGATCTTAACCACTGAGCCCAGGCTACTATTTACGACAACAAAAAACAAAACCCTGTTTTCAGTCTTACCTTAACTTTGAATTTATCTGAGATCAGAGTGATTTCACTACAAGTAACTGAAGTATCTAGGAAAAAAAAAACTGTCACACTTACTACTACTAATAAAAAAAGGTTGAATATCATGTTAGTCATTGTCTTATTCTTGGCATAGGAGAATTGAGGAAGCTATCCTAGAATTAAATAAAAATAAATTCACAACATACCCCCACTTATGGGACACTATGAAAGCAGTGTTAAGAAGAAAGTTCATAGCATTAAGTGCCTACATAAAGAATATGGAGAAATATCACACTAGTGACTTAACAGCACAACTGAAAGCCCTAGAACAAAAATAAGCAAGTCCACCCAGGAGGAGCAGATGACAAGAAATGATCAAACTGAGGGCTGAAAGCAATAAAATAGAAACAGAGAACAAGACAGAGAGTCAATGGAACAAAGAGTTCTTTGAGAAAATCAACAAGGTAGAGAGAGCCTAAATTAAAATCAGAAATGAAAAGGGGGACATAACAGACACTGAGGAAATTCAAAGAATTTTGTACTCCACAAAATTGGAAAATCTAAAATGGACAATTTTCTGGATAGTTACAACATACCAAAATTAAATCAAGATCAGATAAACAAAATAGAATTTTGGGATATTTTAAGCATAAGAACTAGTCAGTAATATGCCTGAACTACTGGCCCAGCAATCACTATAAATTAACCTTCTGAGTCAGTTATTTGAGAAGACTCTTGACCCACAGCTAGGGAACCTACATGGGACTGACCTAGGCCCTCTGCATGTGGGTGACAATTGTGTAGCTTGGTCTGTTTGTGGGGCCCTTAACAGTAGGACCAGGATCTGTGCCTGGCATATGAACTGTTTTTTTGGAACCTATTCCCTATGGTGGAATGCCTCGCTTAGCTTTGATGTAAGGGAGAGGAGCTTAGTCCTGCCTCAACTTGATATGCCAGACTTCATTGACTTCCATGGGAGACCGGACCCTTTCTGAGGAGTGAATGGGATTGGGGATAGAAAAGGAAGTGGGAGGAGGAAACCGCAGGAGAGGAGGGAGGGGAAACTCTGCTTGGTATGCAAAATCAATAAAAAGTAATTAAAAATGAGAATTGAGGAAGTTAATAGGAAAAAAAGGTTAATTTTAATCCCTGGATACTTAGTTTGTTGTTTTGTAGTAAGTGCGCAGTAAGTGTAGTAAGATGGGGAGCATGGAGGGCAAAACTGCTCACCATGGAGAGCCAGGGAGAGAAAGTGAGGAAAAGGAGGAGAGAAGGTGAGAAAAAGAGGAGACAAATACACACACACACACACACACACACACACACACACACACACACACACTCACATACAATCACATACTACTGGCCTAACTTCCTTCTAGGCCCCATTCCAAAAAGTTCTACTGCTCCCAGTAGAACCACAGACTGGTGATTGAGGCTTTAGTGCATGGACCTTAGGGAGATATTTAAGATCTGAACCATAAGCCTGGTATTGGTAGTATATGCCTTTAATTCCAGCAACTGGGAGACAGAAGCAGGTAGATTTCAGCCTAGTCTACAGAGTGAGTTCCAGGACAGCTAGGGTTACATAGAAAAACCCTGTCCTGAAAAACAAATCTGAACCATAACAAATAATTTAGTAATTCTATCTTAGTTTTTAGAGATGACTATAACCACAGAATACATTTAATTTAGTATACTGGGCTATTGTGGGTAGTAGTCAGATGGTAGTGGCACATGCCTTTAATCTCAGTACTCAGGAGGCAGAGGCAGGTAAATCTCTGAGTTAGAGGCAGGCCTCATCTACAGATCAAGTTTGAGGACTGCCAGGGTTACACAGAGAAACCCTGTCTCAAAACAGCAGCAACAACAAATCTAGGTCAAATATACTTTTCTCTGGAGGTGTACTAAGTATTATTAAGAAGCTTAAAAACATTCGTCTATGGGCTGGAGAAATGGCTCTGTGGGTATTGTAACTTCTGCCCAAGATGAGGACCTGAATTCAGATTTCTATCATTGTTATGGTAGTGAATGTATGTCACCCTACCGTGTGTGTTGGGAGTGGTAGTGGCAATAAGGCAGATTCTGAAGCTTTCTGGTCATCTGGTTTATGCTGGGTTCAGTGATAGACCCTGTCTGAAAAAATAAGATAGCAAATGATAGGGGAGGATGCCCAGTGTCAATCTCTGGCTTCCACATGCATACACATATATGTGCACACACAAAAATCTGACAAAACATTCAATTACAAGAGTCTTTTTAGACCATTAGCTCCACATGGAGGCTACGGTGGTTCTAATGTCTTCTATAAATCCAGGTCTATTTCTCTGTCTTCCTGTGATTTTTCTCCATCTTGGACTTAGAAATTGAAAAGCAAAAATGAAGGTAGCTGCGGCAGCACATGCTGAGTGATCCTGTGTTTGTGAGGCATAGGTAGGATGATTGTGAGTTCAAAGCCAGCTTTGCCTACATAGCAAGAACTGATAAAAAGTAGAAGAGGGCTAGAGAGAGGAGGGGAAAGAGAGAGGGAGGGAAGAGCTGGGGGAAGGGAACTACTGCTTAGGAAACAGCCCCTTTCTTGGATATTTGGAAAGTAATTGACCTACAATTTGTGGTGATAGAATAGAAACCCAGGCTAGACACCTGAGGTGAGCAAGTATGAGACAGCAAGTGTGTGACTCTTGAACCTCTCTGGTTGCATTTTAAAGCCACATTGGAAAGGACATTGGCACCTACTTGTCTTTTTGTATTAACCATGCCCCTTCCTATTCCCCTCACAGATAACTAAGGTTTTAATGCGCAGTGACATCCTAGTAAGGGGGCTGTCCCAGAAGGCAGTCTGAACTTCTGCTTAGTACATTTACTCTTGCGGCTTTCCTTCCTCCTGATTTGTAATTCAAGAGGCTGAGAAGAGAGAGCAAGGCTTCTGGGATGGACAGAACAACCAGGAGCTGGGATACCACCTTCTTTGAAAAGGTTTGCTATCAAATTTGCTTTTAGTTATCCTGTGCTTTGCCTTCTCCCTGCGCTTCCTAAATGTAAATAACACCTACATGAGCAGTTTGTGATTTATAGAGTAATAGTCTGACTGTAAGGGTAGTTTTCCTAGATGATCTGTTCAAGCATAAAGCAAATTTGCTAGGTTTCTCTTAGCTGTCATTTGACCTCAAATTCTTCAGATTTTATCAGATGTATCCTTGTCTTGATTATATGATATATTTTGAGGTCTTGGTCTTGGAGCTGTGGTTAGGCAAGCTTTTTGTTTTTTTTAAATCTACTATTAGGGTGTGGTTTTTTGTATTCTTTGTCTTCAGAAATGAAGTATGGCTGTTTATGCATTCTTGTTACATCTCCCCTTTACTAAAAAAAGATGAAGACTCTGGTTTGGTATAGAAGAGCTTTATTGGAATTAAAAAGGTGATGTAATTGCACTCATTACTATAGTTCCTTTTAAGTGTGTTGGACCAGGACTACTAGAAGGTTGAGTTTAATTTAGTAGAGCATAGACTTTTGGATTTACACTCAACAGTAATGAGAGAATACAAAGTATACTCATCTTTAGCCCTGAATTGTTGTTGTTGTTGTTAGAATCTATACACATTAGGTAACAAAATACCCTTAAGGAAAGATGGCAAGTAGATTCTTTAGCACCTAACATGTTTGTGGTTAAGAAATCATTGATTTCTCATCTGTGAGTCACTATTTCATAAATGAAAATCTCTTTAGTGTAATATAAAATTAATTCAAAGATGAATTTGTCTTAAACTAAAAGCAATGTACAGAATTTCTGGCGCTATCAAAAGAAAAGCATGTTCCAAGAAACCTAGGCAGGTGTGAGTAGCAGGCCTAGGAAATAATGTCACTCTCTTGTAGCTGAGCTGCAGCAGGAAGTTGAGACACAGGAACTTATGACCCTTCAGTTTGGAAACATTGTGAAGTTTCTTCCTGCTCTAAATGATAAACATCCGGCACTCTCCCAGACTTGAGCTCTCTTCTAAGAGTGAAAAGATAAACATCCGGCTAACTCTCCCAGAGTTCTAAGAGTGACAGATCCAACTTCTGTTAGCTCCAGGAAAGTAGGGCTAACTTGTGGCCTTTGTTATTGAACAACAATCAAGGTGCTTTTCCCCATCATATTTCGTTGGCTGCCCCACCAGCATCAGCTTCTAACAAAGATAAAGCTTTCACTCTCGAGAGCTTCACGAAAGGAAACGCAGCTCCTCGATTTGGGCAGGCTGGGGTCAGGAGTAGCGGTGGGATCCTTCCCTCTAGATTCTCTGCTTTACAGTTACTGGGTGGCTTTTAGAGTTGGGAGTCAAGCTCTCCGGCCCCATTTGGAAATTAACAAGACAGTCAAGGCCGTTACAAGAAGGAAGGGCAGCGCTGGTCTTTCGGATAGATAGACCTGGATCTGAGTATGTCTAGATTTGGGGAAGAAAGGGATGAGGGGTTACTGGAGTCTCACGACTCCCGAGGTGGGGCCCACAGGCAACTACTAAGGCTAGAAAAAACCAGAAGCCCTGCAGGCCCCACCTCGGAGTGGTGAGACTCCATAACCCATTTCGGGAGTCTCCCCAGTTCCTCCGCCATTATGCGCCCAAGCAGCCGCCACAGGGAACGTGCAGAAAGGGAGTCTTTCTCCCGCCTCCTTGGCCGGCTCGCCTCCGCTCATTGGGTAGGGAGAACGCCCCTCCTGCGTTTGTACGTGCTCCGGGTAGAAACCGGAGCTGGAGGCGTTGGCGTTCCGGTCCAGGAAGGACCGCGGGGGACTGAAGAAGGCCGCGCGCCCGCCGCTCCTCCCACCCCCCGCCTCGGCCCCGAAGGGGGCTCCACGGGCGACTTGGCGGCGATGGCTCGAGCTCGGGCGGCGACGGCGGTGGCCGGAGGCGGCGGCTCCTCCTCCTCCTCCTGGGCCTGGGCCCGGCGGTGATCGGAGCTGGCGGCGGCGGCCCCCCGATGAGACTGTTGGCGGGCTGGCTGTGCCTGAGCCTGGCGTCCGTGTGGCTGGCGCGGAGGATGTGGACGCTGCGGAGCCCGCTCTCCCGCTCCCTGTACGTGAACATGACGAGCGGCCCCAGCGGGCCAGCGGCGGCCGCGGGCGGCGGGAAGGAGACGCACCAGGTACTGGGCCGCAGCCCTGCCGAGTGGGGGCGTGGCGCTCGGCCTTCCCGCGCTCGGCCGGGCCATTGTGCGGGGCAGCGCGCGCGGGCCTCGGCCCCGGCCTCTTACAAACTTTTCCCGACCCGGGCGCTGGCCCCCCGGCGCCTCCTTTTGTTCGGCCGCGCGGTCAAGGGACGGACGGCCTCCGCTGCCCCGCTCCCCGGGCCCTAGCATGGGCGCCCCGGAAACCTGCATTGTTCCCAGGCCCCCGGCGGCGTCCGCGCCCGGCCTCAGGATCCGAGCAACTTTGGGGTGGGCCACCCAACTGGCACCGGGGCCCGAGCAGAAAACAACCCCCACCATCACCACCCGGGCCAACCTTCCTCTCCCCCGAGGAACAAAACCGAAAACCGGTCCCTCTTTTTGTCTAGCCGAATCTCGGAGCATACAAAGGATTATAAAGAAATTTAACCGGGCCTTGTGAACCTTTCGGCTGACATTTTCCCGAAGCACTTAAAAAAATGTGTTTGACAGGTCTGGGCTCCCAGCCTAGGAACCCTCCTCCCCTCTGCCTAAGAGACGTGTCCTTTAAACTTGGGTTTAGTTAGCTGACCAGAAGGTTGGGATGAAGAGGATGATGCAAGATTTAAAGGGAGAGGTTTTTAGAGTCAGAACTGTGCAGCTGTGAATTCCTATAGTTAATGGAACGTGATCCATGGGATTCTACCGGTTGGATGGTCTTTTCATTAGCTGTTTGCACCATTTAAAGAAATACGCATGGGTCAGCTGTTGAATTAAGACGGAGATATTTCATATTTGACCCTACATGTTTGAGGTTAACCTTGCAGCCACTGAAGAGAGGCCTTTGAATTTAGACAAACTTTGGGCTTCTAAAATTCAGCGTTTAGTACATCTTGTTTTTACAGAGAGAAGAATTTATTCCTTGTGTCATTTTGAACCTCACCTTTTCATGTGTAGGAGTAACATTAAGTTTTTATTAATTGTTGGGGTGCATTTTTTTTATGATATTGGGATGGAAATCAGATTACGGAAACTGTTCTACTGTTGATCTATTTGGATCCTAGATTTACATTAAAAAAAAAATTCCTTTAGTGATTGTAGTGTTTTAGGTGACTGATTGTGCTGTTAAGAATGTATATAAATTTAGTATATCATCTTAAATTGCATAACCATACTTATCACCGTGAACTATTTTTTTGCTAGCTCAGTGTCATAGAAGTACAACCCTGTTAATTGTACAGGTACCAGAATGCCTCATGTCCATTTGGAACAAGAATTGGAAATAGCGTTTTTAACAAGGAATGGATAGAAAAAAAAGATTATTCCCTTTGATGAAGAATTATGGCTTAGTCTCTCTGTTGTTGGTAACACGTGATTACTGCAGCGACTTGATTTAAGTGCTCATAAAATATGTGCTTATGGGATGGCTCAGTCGTTAAGAGAATGTGCTGTTCAGTTCCTAGCACCCATGTCAGGCAGATCACAACACTTGTAATTCCAGTTCCAGCGGGTTTGGGTACCTCTGGCTTTGAGCACCGGTGCCCATGCTCAAGGGCCTGTGAGCGTGCTCTCTTGAGCACACACATAAAATTTTAATAAAAAAATCTTTAAAGAATTGTACTTATTTTAGAGACTGAAAACTGGTTTTTGTAGGGCCCAGGAAGTGTAGACACTGTCTCTGTATGTCCAGTAGAGGGCATTTTTTAATTGTATGCATTCATTTATTTCTGTGGTGCTGAGGATGAAACCCAGGACCAGTACATGGTAGGCAACCACTGTACCACGGAGCCACATACATAGTCCTTGTTTGTTTATGTATTTAATTTTGAGACAGGGCCTGTAGCTCTTGCTGGCCTGGTACTCCTATGTAGTCCAGGCTGGCTCTGAAAGCAAAGCAGTCTTTGGATTGCTGCAGAATGCTAGGATTACAGGTGTTTAGCATCAAGTCCGGCTTGCCTGTACAGTTTTTTTTTCTTTATGTGTGTGTATGCCACCACTGCCTGGCCTTCCTGAGTGTTTGAGACAGTGTCTGTGTATTCAGGATGGCCTCAGATTCACAATCCTCCTACCTTGGCCTCCTGAGTACTGGGATTATTCTAACTCTGAACCACCTACCTCCCCCTCCCCCTCCCCAGACATTATTTTTGAGGTGAATACATTTGTTATGAAAACAAATGTCTGTGAGCGAAGATGAAAATGACCAGGAGGGCAGTGTATGTGCCTAGAAGCCCCATGAACTAACAGAGTGACAGGCTGTCCTCTCTTATCCCTATAGAGTGTATGGTTGGTTTGTTTGTTTGTTTGTTTATTTATTTATTTATTTATTTTATATTCCAGAATCCTGGTTTGCTGCATAACGTTGTTGCTTGTGAAGTAACTTTAATGGTTTCCTCACTTCAAATTAATAGTTTTATAGAGATTTTCTGGTGTTCATTAGAGTGTGTGGGTTCCATGGCCAGCCTCATCTGGTTCTTTTGGAGTTGCATGAAAGAAGAGTTATGGGCTAAACCGTAGTTTTCCTGGTGGTGGTTTATGAAGGGTTTACGGTGCAGGGTTCTTTGGTTAAAGGAGAGATGTGGAGTAAAGTTTACTTGTTAAAAATTGCTGTTTAATTGTTAGACGCTGGGGATTCAAGGCTCCACTGGTACTAGCTTGAAAACCAAGTACTTTGTTCAGTGTAGTAGCTTCAGAACTGGTGTAGGCTTTACTTTGGCAAGAAGCAAGTAGGAGGGACATGACTAGCAGGCCAAACTGGTCTCATTGACTTAGGTAACCTATGAAATAAGAAGAGTCTCATGTTTTTAAATGGTTATCAGTGGGGGTGGGAAATACTATTTTCGGACCTGAGAATTTCACATATGAAATTTAAACGTCAGAGCCTCCAAATGAAGTTTTGTTGAAATAGCCACCGCATTGGTTCAGCTGTGGACTGTGGGTATGTTGGGGTAGAGCACTACTCACCACCCAATAGTATTTCTGTTTAAAAGGCTGCCTCCCTCCCACTTCCCCATTCCCAGCACCATTAATCCACAGGATGGGAGGATGGATTCACTGGGGGAAGCAGAGAGTAGTAAGCACTAGATGTCACTCATTATTGTCAGTACTCAACATAGAAAGAAAACAACAAAACCTTTGGCTGTAGTCTTTTTGGTGCATTGTACCTAGTGCTTAAAGTTATTGCTCCTCAAGGCACCAATAACTAGATTCTTGGTAACAACAGTCATCCACAGCCTCCCAATTGATAGATCAAAGGGTTATTACAAAACTTGGTGGTTCCAAACCACAGCAATTTCTCCAAGTGAAAAACTTCTGTTTGTTTTTTTTACATATAACATTTAATATCTGGAATTATTTAAAAGTCACTTAACATTACAAGTTACATATAAGTCTAGTACTTACTATTATTCTTACCTTCCTGTATAAGCTCAGAACTGCTGTCCCAGCCTCTACAATAGAGTCAAGATAGAATTGGAATATATATTTCCAAATGAAAAATTACCTGGATGTCATAGCCAGAGTCAGATGTGTTAAAGGGCTGATTGAGTTTCCTCCTGTCCCTTTATTTCTGACTTGCCCTGTGGAGGTTGGTAGAAGTCAGGTATGAGTTAACTGTGATTCAGGGTGTCAGCCAGCTGGTGGACAGACTGTGATGGATTGGTGTCTGCTCTGCCTTCCCGTCTGGAAGCCTTCGCAGCCGAATGCTAAAGACGAGGATGAGGGGGGTGTTCTTTCATCTTTGCACCCGTGTTAAAGCCTTTAAACAAGTGCTTGCTCAGTTTCGTGGAACACTAGGATTACTTCCGTCCCTGAGTATGTCAAGGGTCATTATGTTGATGATTACTTCCGTCCCTGAATATGTCAAGGGTTATTATGTTGCCCTTTGAAAGTGCCTTAGAGAACCGGTAACCTCTGTCTGTTGTTTGATCCATCAGAAGTTTTGTTAAAATATTAAGATTATAAAACACTAATCATGAGAGTATTTGGAATGAGGATTGCTTGCTATATATTAAATCAGAGCTAAGACAACTTGATCTAATCTGTACAAATGGCTCTCTACTATGAATTTTGAGGGCACCTTTCATTGTGTGCATTGAAATTGTTACATAATCTAAGGTTTATGCTGCTGAATGCTCTACCAAAATCATGCAGATAGAAACTGATGGAAGAACGTAGGTTTATTTATAAATTTTGGCTAGTACTGGGGAGAGGAAAATTCTCAGTTAGTCTTGGCCTTGGCAGGTGTTATAATTTATAGAAAAGATGCACCAGCAGCCAGAAATATTCATGTGTATATTTAATTATGGGCTTAAATTACCAGAATTGGGTGCTAAGTCTTTTTCCTGGTCCATGGGCCAGGGCTTTTGGGGCTAACTTTCTTCATTCATTGTTGTTCTATCTCGGAGGACTCCTAATTCCTCAGGCCCCATTACACATCTCAAGCAAAGAGATTAACTGACTTGTTACAATTTTCTAGAAAAATTATGAGCTGTTTGTGTATTTACTCTTGAGCTGTCATTTAGAACATGTCAGTTGGGAAATTTCAAGACTGCATTGCAACTGGGAGTGAGGTTTTTGAGTCCTTTAAAGATTTTAGTTCATGGACTCTTTCTGACCACTTCTATAATTGGAAAGACTGTGTTTGTTCATTAAGTTTATGGGTCCCGTTTCTTTTGAGAATGATTTGGGTGACTGACCAGTAGTGTGGCCTTTCCTTGAACTGTCATCCCCCTCCCCCCAGCCAGCCTTTTTATTCTTCTGACATATGAACACTTTTATTGTGTACTTGGTACCTTTTTAAGTTGTGCCTTATAACCCTTGTAACAGCTCTTCTTCATAAGTGATATCACTCCCACTTTACAGATCAGTCAGTTGTTGGGTAGTGTTGTTTTGAATCCAGCTTTGCCTCAGAAAAAGGCCCAAGCATTTCTTTCCCATTACTTCATAGAGCTTCTTCTAGGAAGCCATGTGCTCTCTGAAGGCTGCGTGAATATGGGCTTGCTTGCTTTTTTAATAGGAAACTGCATCCACTCTAGTGGGCCTTTGTGGGGGCACCCATCATAGTTGAATTTTGTGGTTTGTGAATTGGACACTGGTAGGACTGCTCAGTTCGACCTGCTTTTGTAAAACTTAAAGTGTGTGTGTGTGTGTGTGCGCGCGCGCGCGCACACGCTCGGTGGGGGAAGTGGACTCTTTACCTTCAGTGTCTGATAATTTCTCATTGCTCACTGGGTGCTCAGCAACGCAGGTGGAAAAGTCACAGGTCTTAGGGTCTAGTTTCATCAGATTACCATTCACTTCAGAGGTCAGCTGCAAGTTCCAGAGCCCCACACATCCATCGTCTTTCCTCACCTTGGCTGTATGTTCAGAGATTCTTGCAGCCTCATCCCATGGGTTTCATAATTTGCTGTAATGATTCCCAGATTTAGGCATAAGGGTTGAACATTGACCATGGATGGCCAGCCCCAAGCTAGCATTTTTTCTATGCTTGGGGATGTAGGATAAGGCTCAAGGTTCCAGCTGTCTAGTCATAACTTTACTCCTTCCCACTTTGGGAATCATCTCATTTATGAACAAAAGACATTAATTTTTTTTAAAAAAACCTTATTTATTTTTATTTTATGTGGATAAGTGTCTTGTCTGCATGTGTGTCTGAGTATCATGTGTAGGCCTACTTCCCAAGGAGACCAGAAGAGGGTATTCAGTCCCCTGTAATTATTACAGAATGCTGTGAGCCACCTTGTGGGTTCTGGAAATTGAGCCTTGGTTCTCTGGAAAAGCAGTAAGTGCTTTTAACCACTGAGCCGTCCTTCCAGTCACCTGAAGACATTTTTATCCCATGAAGGGGTCCTAGGAATTCTAGGGGCTCTGCACTGGAATAGGGGAAAAGACCAAATACTTATTTTCATTATGTCACACTATATAAACTCGATAAGTTGTGTTTTATAATTTCAAGTTCTGTTGGTGTGCTCAATTTTGTTTTATTTGAAAGAAAAGACTATTCATTGTATAGCATGTGTTGGATTGGTGGAAATTCCAAAAATAATTTTAGAGAAACTTAATCGTGTCCTTTAGCCTTGACAATCTGTTGTAGTTTAATAGAAAAATGGCCTTTCTTTCACTTTAAAAGTGACTCATTAACCAAGGTTATATAACTGTTAAGAATGTTCAGGTGCCTTAATGAAGTTTTTATTTTGTGTGTGAGTATATGTGTATAGTATATGTGTTCAAGTGTGCAGGTACCTGGTTATAGAGGCTAGAGGAGAACATTGGGTATATTCCTCTGTCACTCTCTGCCTTATTCCCTTGAAACAGATGGGGTCTCTCACTGAACTTCAAGCTCATGGTTTTGTCTAGGCTGCCTGACCTAGTGTCTGTGCTAAGGATTTCAGTTCAGGTCCTCATGTTGGTACAACAATTGCTCTTACCCACTGAGCCATCTCTCCAGCCCATGAAGAAGTTTCGAAAGACAGTATGACCTCATGTTCCATTATCTTGATTTAGTAATATTGTTAGAAACACTACCATGCTATCACCCACCCAACATGGCTCTTTATTATTTTTCTAGTTATTATTCTTGCAGTTTTGTGTAAGGAGACAATATTACTAGTTACTAGAGTTTTACAAAGGTGTATAGTTATCACAGTTTACTGTGCTTGGCATCAGGGGGTTGGTTTGACTTTAAAGTTTCCTTTGGCTAATAAGCTTACATACCTCTAAAGGAGGGTGATACTGAAATGCCTTTTTAGACATGTGGTCTAACATTGAGAAGTTGAGCCCTGTGTAGAGCTGGTGCATAGCCTTTCCGCCATGAAATCTAGTAAGTGTGGTATTTTGTTCTTGCCCAATGCACCTTTTCTCCGTAGCCTTTGAGGAGGATGCATTCAAAGAACTTTACCTGCTAAAAGTGCACGTGAGTCTTTCAGCAGCCTCCCAGGGCTGTAAGCTCTGCAGAGCTTTCGTTTAAGTCTGATGATGTGGAGAGCAGTGATAACAGGACCACCTCTCACTGACTGTCTCTTGTTCACTTCTGAGCGAGACTGGCTTATTGAGGGTTCTGTAGGTTGGAACCCAGATTATAGTCTCATTGCTACTTGTCCTTTTGGTTTCAGATTTTATTTTCTCTTCTGGAATTGAAGATCCTGAGACCAATGAGTCCCTCCTGTGATGAGTAGTGGTCTTAGGTCACAGTTAGGCCACGAGAGTTAGGAAATACTACTGGCTAAATCCAGTTCTCATACAGGTTCTCAAGCAGTGGCAGTTGCTCCCTGGGGACATTTTGTGCACTGAAGTGATGTTTCTAGCATGTGATGTGTAAAGGAAATCTGTAACAAAGGGTTACCAGGCCCAAGTGTCAGTGCCAAGATTGAGAAACATTGGCCCATAGGAATATACTGCCCAGATTGGATTATTATTTTCTTCAAACTTGTCCAGACCAGCTTCATTAGAGAATAGCCCTGTTTATTTTCAAGCAATGCTGGATAGAGTGAAGCAAGAATCATTTTTAAAAGCTGCTCTTGGCATATAGTCTCATGAAAAGGATCTAGAACCAGCTGATGGCACTCTGGGGTCTCTCGACTTCTTGTGTGTTTAAAGGATTGGAGGGGTTTAACATACATGAAGTGGCTCAGGCCTATAATTCTAAAGCTCTGGAGGCTGAGGCAGGACAGTTGCCTTTAGTCTCAGCTACATAGTGAGCTCCAGACCAACCTCTGCTACAGGGTAAGACCCTGTTTAAAAAGCAAAACAAAAAGTTATGTGGTGTAATTGCAACATAGAGATTTGCCAGGTGCCTGGTACTGTGGGTGCTCACTGTCTCTCTTCCATGTTTGCTTGTGTGCGATAATGCAGTTTTGTGGTAGGTAGGTAGATAACTCTTAACCACTATTTGCAAAGTTAGGGTTAAGTAAGGTCTTGTAGAGTTTGAGCAACTGACAACCCAGGATGTCTCTGTGGTTATTCTGTTTCCTCTATGAATGAATTTGTTAAAGAAGTAAAAGTCTACTTATTTAGACTTTTGTGAGTCTTAGCAATAGTGGTTTTGAGAGCCAGAGGCAAATAAATCACTTGTCTCTGTCTACCTAATGTCCCAGTCTTCATGAATCTTTTGGTCTTGTGAGGGTAGATGCTAAACATAGAATTGTGTATAATCACTATTCAGCTTGCATACATGTTGCCAAAGAGACACATGGGATGTATGAGAGAAGGTTTGTACAGGGAACTCTGAACTACTCTAGAGGTTCAGAGAAATGGAGGAAATGCTTAAGCTCGGCTTCACAACTGGTGGGGAGCACAGTGGGCCAAAACAAATGTATGGAATAGCTGTAGAAAGGAGTCTTTAGAATAGAGTACAGAACACTGACAGAGTAAGAGCCTCACATCATGGATAGTACATGCTGTGAGGTGAGGCTGTGGACAAGAAAGAAGAATAATCTTGCAAGGCCTTGGAAACTGTGGTGAGCACTTTGACCACTATTACTGTTATATATTAATACATTTTACTTGCTGAGAAGTTTGCTAGGTCACATGTGTTTTCAGAGTTTAATTTCTATAGGATCAAACTGCCCACCCACATAGGTGTATTTGCTGTGAATATATATGTGTTCATGTTTGTGAGTGTAAGTGGCACTCAGAATAACGTTGGATGTCATTCCTCAGGTGCTGTTCACTTTGTTGTCTTTGAAGTGGTCTATCACTGGCTAAATATGCAGGCAAGGCTGATTGGCCAACAAGCCCTAGGACTTTATCTGTCTTCACCTTCCCAACTCTGGATTATAAATTTAACACTGCATGGGTTTTGGGCATTGAACTCAGGTCCTCATGTTTGCAAGTCAAGCACTTTACCAACTGAGGTGTTTCTGCAGTCCTTACAAAGGATTTATAATGTATAATTTAACAGTTTCTTATATTTTCCATATAATCCATTGTCATCATACAGGAAACATGGTGGCAGGCAGGCATGAGTAGTAGCTGAGAGTTACATCCTGATCTGCAGGCTGAGAGAGGAACTCTGGGCTTGACATGGACTCTTTTTTTTCTTTAAAAAGTTTTTTTTTTTTCCCATACCCACCACTGCTTTCCCTCCCTCCCATCCTCCCAATCCTCCCTCAGCCTTCCCTTGCTGCCTTCTCCCCCAATCCATTTCCCAGGGAGGGAAAGGAGCCCCAAGGCGAGTCAG
The DNA here is from genome assembly GCA_004025045.1 of Sigmodon hispidus. Lineage (NCBI taxonomy): Eukaryota > Metazoa > Chordata > Mammalia > Rodentia > Cricetidae > Sigmodon > Sigmodon hispidus. Next base: position 42,461 of record PVIH01010531.1, read on the forward strand.
TTCAGTCTGACATCCAGCTGAGGTAGGTCTGGGTCCCTCCCTCAAGTATCAAGGCTGAGTAACACTTTACTATTGTTATTATTGTTGTCCTTTTGAAAATGGACACCAAGAAATTCTTAGCTTCTGGTGTTTAGTTGAATAACTTCTTGCCCACATTAATAGAATGCTTCTGATTGCCTGTTAGCAAGGTGCTGGGTTTCAATTTGATTAGTTATTTCAGAGTAAAAAATAAACAAAAGTCAGAGTAACTCAGAGTTTAGAGTTCAGAATGTGCATAAGGTCATAAGTATAATAAAAATGGTTTATGAGCTGAACTGGGTCATAGCTTCAGAGCCAGCAAGTTTTAAGGATTAGTAAATGATTAAGCAAGAACATTTCCAGACCAAGGAGAGAAGTGTAGGCTATGAATTTAAGCCATTTTATAGCTTGTCACTTTAGGGCAGAGACAAAGAGTTTTAGGTAAAGTCCAGGCAATTTTGGTAACAGTGGCTAAGTCGCAAGTTAATACAAAGTAGTAAAAAATAGAAAGTTTGGAGTATATAGGGTGTGTAAGGATGAATCATTGACGTTTACTGTGACCTTTTACATATTTTTGCTGATTTACACTTGGTTTCTGTAATGTTAGTGTCAGGAAGACTGATTGCATTCAGCATTTAGTAAGCATAGGATGACTGTAAAATTGCTTCATTAATGTACAGAAAGTTATGGGACGTTTATTGCTGGTAACTGGTCAGATTTGTCAAGGCTAAGCAAGTCACTTTTGGCTAGTAGACTCCTTATTTGGAGAAATTTGTGGTTTCTAACAAATAATGCACTAAAAGTAACTGTCTCTGCACTTTTCATCTGTGTATAAGGGGCTTGTGGGTATCTGTATTACAGGAATCATCACTGCTTTGTGCTGTACTGACTTGCCTGCATTATTTTTGTTAATTCGTATAGTACCCTACCAGGATAGATACTGATGACATGGCACTTACCTGCTAAGGAGAGCCCCTTGTCTGGGCTCACATAGGAGTTACAGAGCTAGGACACTGAAGCTACTGTGTACCCAACCTACTTTCCCATTTCTGCTACACTAACTCTAGGGAGATGGAAAATAATTTGTTTTGGAAGGCTAGCCAAATAAATAAACTAGAAAATAAAATTTTTTTTGTGCATATGTGTGTTTTGCCTGCATGTCTATAGTATTTGTATACATGTACCATGTGCATGCTGTGCTTGAGAAAGCCAGAAGAGGACATTAGATCCCCTAAAACTGGAGTTACAGTTGGTTATGAGCTGCCATGTGGGTGCTGGAAAACTGAATCTGGATCCTTTGCCAGGTCATCCAGGGCTTTAACCACTGAGCCATGTTACCCTCCAAGGTCAACTTCATCTACAGTTGTAGGATTTTGTTTTAAGAAATATTTTCTGACTAGAGCCTATTCTTAGCAATCTTTTCTTAATGTGTCATCACGTGGTCTTCTCCTTTACTGCAGAATGAAGTAAAGTAACTTCTTCAGCTTTCTTGAGCTCTTAAGAGTTGCTGGTTGGTGGGCATATTGCTAAAGCATACCCCTGGATCTCCAAAGGTCTTTTCCTTGGACCCCTGAAGAAGACAGACAGCTTGATCTGTTTTTTAGGGTACTAATTCTTGCTCACTCAGCTGCTGATTTGGTTGGCAGATTTGGGGCACATCTCTGGATTATATGACTTTTCATTTAAACACAATGATGCAACCTTTGGCATTAGATGCAGAGTCAATCTCAGCCAAGGGAAGGAAATCTGGCTTGATTGTGTTGTAGCAGAAGCCTTGGGTCAGGGTTTTAAGACTTGGGCTGAATGTGGTTCTGCCAGACTGTGCTATATGTGACCTGAAAGTCTCTCCCACCCTTCTTCTTCATCTAGTGGGCCGGGTGATGAGAATGAAGTGAGAGGTCATACCTGAAGAACAACTTTGTGGGTCATGTGGGCAGAAAAGATGATTGATGATTACCCTTAGAGTCATGAGATTATATTTGAAGATCTTAGATTAGATTTTAGGCTTCTGTTCCTTTGTTAGGTTTCTTAGTTGTTGCATCAACTATGTTTAATCATCTTTTTTTTTTTTTTTTCTTTCCTCTAGTGGTATGTGTGCAACAGAGAGAAGTTATGTGAATCACTTCAGTCTGTCTTTGTTCAGAGTTATCTTGATCAAGGAACACAGATATTCTTAAACAACAGCATTGAGAAATCTGGCTGGCTATTTATCCAACTCTATCATTCTTTTGTATCATCTGTTTTTAGCCTGTTTATGTCTAGAACATCTATCAACGGGTAAGTGAATATTAGAATCCCCATCTCATTCTTAGGTTTAAAAAAGGAAAGAGGGAAGTTACCTTGTTCTAAATACTACCTTAGCAACAACACTCCTGCTTGTCAAAACCCTTGACAGAAGGCTCACCAATAGGAGCCTTGTGTACCCAGATTTCTAAAATTCACTGTAACTGTGCAAGTAGCTTTACTAGACTATATTTCTGTGGTGGGAGACTTCATTCAGTGCATTTTCTGCTCTGATGTACAAAGGAACCACCAGGAGATGTGTTAAAAGGTAAGTTATAAGTTGGTTGGTCTCAGGAATCTGTGTTTTTTGTTTTTGTTTGTTTGTTGAAACAGAGTTTGTCTGTGTATCAGCCCTAGCTGTCCTGAGACTTGCTTTGTAGACCAGGCTGGCCTCGAACTCATAAGAGATTCGCCTACCTCTGTGCGTCTACCCCCCTACCCCAAGTGCTGGGATTGGAGGAGTATACCATCACACCTGGCTGATGGGCTGCATTTTTAACAAACTTCTGGTAGAAGATTGCTAACTGTGGGCTTTGGAGTATCGAAGTCTTGAGACCAAGCCCTCCAGTGGAGGAGGCTCTTGTGCTGAAGAGGAAGGTCTGTTTTAAACCCACACCCCACAGACAAGTCTTTTGAAGGGATCTGATTATTCAGCCCAACAACTTGTTTGAAGGACCTGCATTTGTCCTTATGTAATGTCTACGTTCACCAAGTTTGGTTCTTCATATATCTCTACAGAAAAGATTTCATAAGTATCATTTATCACTACTTAGTCAGATGTATTTATTTACTATGTATACAGTATACAGAAGAGTATACAGATGTCATCATGAATTGCTGTGAGCCACCATGTGGTTGCTGGGAATTGAACTCAGGACCTCCAGAAGAACAGTCAGTGCTCTTAAACTCTGAGCCATCTCTCCATCCCCTTAGTCAAATTTTTAAACATGCCCAAACCCTATAATGGAGAAAGCTAAGTTTTAGCAATTATTCGTGGTGCTTAACAGGCCTCGTTTTGCCCACTTTTCTTTTTCCCTTGATGTTTGGATCAAATTTTTGCTAAATGTCTGGATCCCCAGTCTAGCATCTGTTTCTCAAATATGTTTTTAGACACCACAAGCCATTCATCAGGATTTCTTATTTTATTTTCTTCTTTGTTTATATGAGCTTGGTTTATGTTTGGGTTAGCAAACATTTGTTATTTTTGCATTGGGAGTTAAATTTATACAACCTGGCCTGATAAGCCATTCATTCTTTCTTTGGAAATCTGGTGTGTCACCATTGCAGAGAATCTCTTTTTTTTTTTTAATTAATAATTATTATTTTTTTTCCCAAGACAGGGTTTCTCTGTGTAGTTCTGGTTGTCCTGGACCTTCCTATGTAGACCTGCCTAGCCTCAAACAGTAGAGATCTGTCTGCCTCTGCCTCCCAAGTGCTGGGATTAAAGGCGCATGTCACTATGCAGAAATTCTTTATGGGGGTTCTCTACCTTTTTGAAAGTGATAAAAAGTGGGAATCTTTTTTTAAAGAAAGTGCTTACATGGAAAGGAGAGATGGCTCAGTGTTTAAGAAGTTTGACTGCTCTCCCAGAGTACCCAGGTTTAATTCCCAGCACCCATAGGGCAGCTTACACATGTCTATAGCTCCAGTTCCAGAAGATTGGACACCCTCACACAGGCAAAACACCAATGCCCATAAAATAAATAATTTTAAAAAACTTGCATGGATGCTTTGTTTCTGAATGTTTCAAATTAAATTATGTCCTTTTCCCTCTACCTGTTGAAACCCACTTAAAATCCCTTACTGTAGAATTTGGTAGTTGGATCAGAGAGGCAGTGTGATTAGTAAGCCCCTGCCTTCCTTTCTTTGTAGTTTGCCCTAACCCTTTTGTTCTTAGGAAGTCCTGATATGTTGCCCAGATTAGCCTCAAACTTCGTGCTCCTGAGCTCAGTGATGTATACCCTTTTACATACTTTACTGTCTGCCTTGCTCATTCTGCAGTTATTTTTTATTGTGTGTATATGCATGTGAATGTGCAGATGCCAGGGCATACTAGTTTGGAGGTAGTGGACAAATTGTGGGAATTGATTTTTCTTCCCCTGTGTATGTAGGCAGTTTTTCTGTCCTGGCTGTGCTCCCACACAGAAACTTAATATCAATTGTAAATGCTTGATTGATAGCTTTATTAGAACTAGTTCTTACTACTTAAATTAGCCCATTTTTGTTAATCTGTGTATTGGCTGGTGTCTTGTGGCTTTATCTGTTATCTAGCATGTCTTGTTCCCTCTGTGTCTCCTGGTGACTCCTCTGACTCTGTTCTTCTTCATCCCATCATTCTGTTTGGCTTTCCCACCTGCCTTTATCCTGCTCAGTTATTGGCCACTCACCTTGTTTATTAAACCAATCATAGTGACATATATCACACAGTGTACAGAAGGATCATTCCACAGCATGTGTAGGCCTGGATTGAACTTAAGTAGTCAGGCTTAGTACCTTTACCTACTGAACCATCTCACTGCCCACTCCCCCATGTTAAACTTAGTGCTTCCCAAGTGCTGGGATCAAAGTTATGCCCTACCACTGCCCAGCTTGTTTTCAGTTTATTTCATAGGAAGAGACTGACTCATCTCCTGTGGACTTAGCTCTAGAGAGTCTTGGCTAGAGAACCTAGGGTGATTATGATGGACCAGAAACAGTGGAGAGCATTTTTTGTCCATAGTATTTCCCAGAGGCCTTGACATCATACTAGGACAGTGTCTCCACATGTGTTTGGATGAATTCTGCTGTGTTGGCTAAACATTGCAGGAAGTTTAGCTTTTCAGGTCTTGCTCAACTCGAAGGGCAGAGTTAGTTGACTCTTTTGACACTATCTTTGTTAATGGAGCCCCCATTGCTCGTGTTCTTTGCAAGTAGGGTATTTCCCTCATTTCTTCATGGTGTCTTTAAATGTAGACTTTAGTGCATTAATTTTGTGAGCTCTGGCCTCAGGACCCCCAGCCCTATCATTTTATACTATCATGTCAGGCTTCTTTATATCCCAGTGAGACAGGTTGGGAAACATGTTTTATAGCTGGGAAGGTTTTAGGGAAATCTTTTTTAGGGAAAGTCTTTTGTGGCTTATTTTGGTTCTGTGGCATGAAGTCAGAATCAGGCTACCTGGAGCCCTTCTGCCTGATTGGGTCCTGTGTGGATTTTGTACCACCATTTCAGCAAGTCCAGTCCTTCTGCTCACGTGTGCTTGTGTTCTGTAACAGTAAAACAATGGGGGTTAGTTATGTCTCTAGTGAGACATGGCTTTCTTTGGTAAAAAGTTCTCAGCAACATGCTTAGCAGTCTCTGAGGTCTCCTTGGCTCCTGTCCCTAGTCTTTGAGCATTTCTGTGAGGCAGAAGATTTACTGTTAATATATTATTAGATTTTGTTGAACTCTCATGACCTTAATGGCAAAAGAAGAGAAGCAATTAAAAAAAACAAAAGAGAAGGAATTTGTTACATCAACTCCATGCTTTTTTTCTTTTTTTTTTAATTGATTTTAAGCTGGTGTTACTGCAAGCACTGTGTTGTATGCATTTTCACAGTCATTGAATGGTAAACCTATTTTACATTCTGATTATTTTCAGGAAGTGACAGAGTGGCGTAGATTTCTCTGCTTCTGGTACCAGTGGTTTTGCAGGATCTGAGGAGGAGCTGTGTCAGGCTGCTTAGGTTGCAGAGAAAATCTTACAAGTGGGCTGCTGGTGGCTGCAGGCTCTCAGCCTCCTTGCAGTAATAATAGCTCCTTAGATTTTGTACTGTCTGAGTTTTACTTCATTTGAAGAAAAGGTTTTGCTTAAAGGAAGCTGGAGAATTCCTGCTCCAGCTAGACAAACCAGGATTTAAGAGCAAGAAAGGAATAGGAGCGCATCCTCGAGGCATGCGCAAGCTGCCCCTGCTTTCCTCAGAGCCGTGTTGGCATCCACTTAACCTCTGTCAGCCTCTTTTTATTTTTCTCTTTTCAGTCAAAACTACCAGTTTGATTTTTTCTTTCTTTTTAGGACCTTTAATAAAATGCCAGTTTGCTGGTCTTGCAAGGGTTGTTCTCTTCCTCTTCTAAAACTTTAAATTTATTTTTAGTGTATCTTAAAACTCTTTTATACAAAGCTATTTCCCCCACAATCAGCCATTGTTGAATCTTACCTTCCTGAAGGCATGTTTGGCACCTCTGCCTAGCACTGGCATCTGACTCTGCTCACCTGGCATCTTTCCCTCTCACCATCCCCATGCATTTTGGAGTATTGTTTGCAACTAAAAAAAAAAACCATGATATTGTTACACAATACCTTAGTGAACTTGCCTTCTAGCAATTACAAGATAAACTGAATTAATCATATATTTTTATAAAGTCAAAATTGTTTGGTGCTGCTTGTTCTGTGTGTAATAGAAATATTAGATGTGTAGATTTCACCTTTTCTCCCTTTCTCCAGGTTGCTAGGAAGAGGCTCCATGTTTGTATTTTCGCCAGATCAGTTTCAGAGACTGCTTAAAATTAACCCGGACTGGAAAACTCATAGACTTCTTGACTTAGGTGCTGGAGATGGAGAAGTCACAAAAATCATGAGCCCTCATTTTGAAGAAATTTATGCCACTGAGCTTTCTGAAACCATGATCTGGCAGCTCCAGAAGAAGAAATACAGGTACCAGTCTAGAGGTGTGCTGGGGGTAAAGTGTGTGTGTGTGTTGTGTGTGTGTTTACATACACGTGTGCATGTGGCACTGGGGATTTCAACGCAGGGTCTTGTATTTGCTTGGTTAGCACTCTACCTGCACATATCCTGGTGATAAGAATCAGAAACAGTTTTCCATGATTAAGAATTCAACACAAATCAGTGGGAAACAAGAGAAAAGGAATTTTCCATGGCAGCATTTTTCTAAAGCAGAGAACTTGGCATCACAGAGAATAGAACCTGAGAGAGAGACAGTTTGGAGCAGGCAGTCAGGTGTGAGGGCCTGTCCTCTAGGTAGGATCTGGCATTCTCAGAAGTTTTCTATGCTTAAAAAAAAAAAAAAAAAATGGTAAAACTTATGTACTGTGAGGTACACTGTTCTAATCATTTTTTAATTTATAATTAGGTCAGTGGTAGTTCATTTGTATCACCCATCCTCAAAACTTTTTCATCTTCCTTGATGATGCTCTCAAACAGTCATCTCGGATTCTTCCTTCTTTGCAGCCCATAGTCACCTTGTACTTTGTACGAATTTGACTGCTGTGAACCTTATCTTGGAGGAATCATCAAAGGACTCAGGAAAGCTCTTTCACTAGCTTATTTCACTTAGTATGCTGTTTGGTGGTTCACGTATGTTGTAGCTGAATAAAACTATTGTACAATTACTTTACACTATCTTTTTTATGGATGTTTGGGTTGCTTCGAATATTTGTCTTATTTTTGTTGCTGTTCTAAGATACGAATGGTGACCAAGGCAACTTACAAGAAAAAGAGATTATTGAGCTTACAGTTTCATAGGGTGAGTGACCATTATGGTGGGCATGACCCTGGAGCAGTAGCTGAGAGCTTGCATGTTGAGAGCAGCTATGAGGTGGAGAGAGATAACTGAGAATGGCATGAGCTTTTGAGAAACCTCATATCTACCCCAGTGACACTCCTTAAACATGACCGCACCTTCTAGCCCTTCTCGAACAGTTTACCAAATGGGACCAAGTATTCAAATATATGAGCCTGCTGGGACCATTCTCATTCAGGCCGCCACAGCCATTGTGAGGAATGCATGAATGTACTGTACATGCCTGGCTAGGCCCCTGCTCTGACTCAGCTATATGCCTAAAAGTGGAATTGCCAGATCACATGTTAAGTCTCTGCTTTTAAATTTTTTAAAAAAATATGTTTTATGTGTATAATCTTTTGTCTCTTCTTATGTCTGTGTACCATGTACATTCCTGGTGCCTACAGAGGGCATCAGAGGGTGTTGGGATTCTCTAGAACTGGCAATACAGATGATTGTGAGCCACCATGTGGGTACATTGGAATCAAACCCAGTACCTATACAAAATTACCAAGTACTCCAAACTGCAGAACCGTCTCTCTGCCCTCCCCAAGTGTGTGTATAATTTTTTTTTTTTGAGAACTCACTGTGCTTTTTTTCATAGCACCTATACCAATTACATTCCCATTAGCCAATTTCTTTACATTCTTGACAGTAGTTGGACCCCACCCCCTACCCAAACAGCTATCAGTAGTGATGGATGTAAAGTGTCAAGTTCAGTTTGAAGACTGCCTGGTGCTTGAGAGACTTGGGAAGAGTGTTTATTAGGTATAAAGTTCATGGTTAAGAGGCTTCTCTGTATTGACTGCTTATACAATGTGGAGGTGGGACCTGCCTCTGATAGTTAGAAGCCTTGCACAGAAATTAGGTCCTCACCCCCTTTCCTGTCGTGTGCCATTCGTAGACTAACCCAGCCTAGTCATAGCATCTTTGCAGCTTGGTGGAGCAGGACCAGATTGAACATCTGGAAAACGTGGAGAGTTTTAGACTAGAGAAGCGGTGGTGGAAAGATTGCTAAAAGTATTTTATGAGACTTTAAGTGGAAGGAAGGTAAGTGTGGTTTCTGCTGTGATCAAGCACAGCTGGATTCTAGAAGTTGAGTTGTAGATAGGAATACCAGCCTTTCTCACAGCAGTGCTAAATAACTATTTGGGGACCTTACATAGAAGTGTGCTGGGATGACTGTGTAGCCTGCCTTGGTTTCTTCCTCAAGTTTGTGTCCTGGTGGACATATGTGGTAATAGTTAAAATGCATTATTTTTCCAGCTAGAAATTAGTTCATACCAAGTACTTTGGCTTTTATTATACTGACAGCTTAAGTCATGTAGGATTTCTACTCTGTCCCCATATCATCCTACTTAATTAAAACACAAGCAAGGACAGTGAAGTGGCTCAAGTAGGAAGCCTGGATTTGATGCAGATACTCACATGGTGAGGGGAGAGAACCAGCTCTGCAAGTTGTCTTCTGACTCCCAAAACTAAAAACAGTTCTTGGTCTGGGAGGGAGAGCAATAGCCTTTATTTACTTTTCTTTTCTTTTTTTTTTTTTTAAACTTTATTTATTTATTTATTTGCCTTGGTGTTTTGCCTGTAACTGGAACTACATACAGTTGTTAGCTGCCATGTGGGTGCTGGGAATTGAACCCGGGTCCTCTGGAAGAGCAGACAGTGCTCTTAACTGCTGAGCCATCTCTCCAGCCCCTATTTACTTTTCTTAATGAAAAGATACTGGAGAATGGAATGTACAGATGGTCATTCATGCTTAGCTGTGTAGACTGGCAGGCAGGGCTTATTCAAGTTTTTCCCTCACCTTATGTGGAGAGAGGGCCAGGATCCTTCACCTGAGTAACACGCTGGGATCTGTAGTTTGAAATTTTTATGCTACATTGTAAACTTAAACAAGATACTCGTTTCCGTTTGTTGTAAAAGAAAACTCCCAACAACTCACTTGGATTCCTGGGCAGTCTGAGTACAGCTACTAGTATATCTTAAAGAATGGAACTGAATTTATGTTGCATGAATTCTGCTTATAATGAAAGAAACTCAGAGCCAGATATTGAGGAGAGGCTGAAATATCAGAGAGGAAACAACCCACAGTCAAATCTCACCAGCTATCTTCCAGCTTCCTCAGCCTCTCTCCTAGTCTTTTCTAATTGCTTGCTGTTTTCCTAAGTGTGCTTTAAATACCCTTCTTGCTCAGCTGTATCCCATCCAGGTTAAGATTAAAGGCATGAGCTACTCTATTTGGTAGTCTGCCTTGAACTCACAGAAACACAGAAAGATCTCTGTCTGCAGTTCCTGGTTTTCCCCGTGCTGGGATTAAAGATGTGTGCCATTGAAGCCCAGTTGTTTGGCCTTGTACTCACAGAGATCCAGAACTCCCCAAGCACTGCTCTGTTATCCCTGGAACTCCGGAGCTACCTCTGCCTGGTTTGACTGTGGGTTGATCTCTTGATATTCCAGGTTTTATTAAATATGTAACATCACCACAGGTTTACAAATAGGCTTTTCAAAAATGAAGTAAGCATGACATTGATCTGCTGTCCAAACAAGTTTAACTGTCCCAACATAAAACTTAAGTTTTGGTTCAGAAAGTGTATTTCTACTTCCTAGAATTCCTAACACAGAACTACTTATCTGCAGCTGATTTTGAAGTGGGTTAAATGAGAGGCTTTCTTGGTGAATCATGCTGCTTCTTGTCTGGCTTTTCTTTCTTTGCAGACGTAAGATTATAGTTTTGTTTAATCAAACGTGCAATTTGTGATTTTAAATTGTTTAAATAAAGCATTATAGACTTATTTTTTTTTGTAATTTATTTCATTGTTTTACAATGGAACTGATGACATTTTATCCTGAAAGCAATAGTGTTCTGAAACTCCTCCCCAATGAGCTGAATCCAGCTTCTGAAATTGTTACTTAGTAATCTCAAGATGACAGAATGCTTCTGAAGCTCTGTTTCAGGAGGTATTTAGTACAGATAGACACCTATACAGCGAAGGAGTTGGTTTACTTTCTTGGTTTGTGGTCTATACGTGTAATCTCAGTGCTGGGAGGCAGAAGCAGGAGTTTGAAGCCACTTAAGGCTATATAGCAACACAGCATCTCAAAAAGCACAGATAGACAGACAGACAGATAGATAAGTAGGAAGGAATGCTATAAGGTAACACATCAAGGACTAGGGAATCTAGGTCTGTAGGAATTATTTGGCATGCAGACATGAGGACATAAATGCAGTGCTTCAGTACTCAGGTGAAAAGCTGAGTGTAGTAGCATGAGTTCTGCTACACAGTTATCCCAGCACACAATTCTAGCATTGGAAAGATGGATACAGAAGAATCCTGTGGCTCACTGCTCTGTGTAGCCTAATTATTGAATTCTAGAAGGCCCTGTCTTAAAAAGATTTAAAGTGGATGACATCTGAAGAATGACTTCCAATTTGACATCTGGCCTCTACAGTTGTCATTTTTTTTTCTTACCAGTTCTTTATATAATTGCAAATATAAATTACAGGTACATTGATTTAAAAGACAAAGCTATAGCCTTTATTGGCATCTCTCTCTTTTTTTTTTTTCCCAAGACAAGAGTCTCACTATATAGCTCTGGCTGTCCTGGAACTCAGTATGTAGACCAGGCTGGCCTTGAACTCACATATCCACCTGCTTCTGCCTTCCAAATGCTGGGACTAAAGGTATATGCCACTACTCTCTGCTTATCATAGTTATTTTTAAAGCTGTCTCTAAATGGGAGAAATATTAACCAAATTCTTTTTTATTTTTTCAGAGTGCTTGGAATAAATGAATGGCAGAATACAGGGTTCCAGTATGATGTCATCAGCTGCTTAAATCTGCTGGACCGTTGTGATCAGCCCTTGACATTGTTAAAAGATATTAGAAGTGTCTTGGAGCCCACCCAAGGCAGGGTCATCCTTGCCTTGGTTTTGCCCTTTCATCCCTATGTGGAAAACGGTAAGTGTGGGCAGGCTAACTCTTTGCAGAATGGCTGTCTGTTGGTATTTTTGGTTTTATGTTATGAACAACTAAACATAGCCTAGTGTTTCTTAATTGCCTAGCATTTAAAATAATACAATAATGCCATGTATAGTAACACGTTGGTTAGTGCTTATCTTAATACAGATTATAGCACTCTGATACTCCCCTGACACTATAATAATTTGTACTCAGCTGGGTCAGTGCATCTGTGTCTGTACTCTCTGGCTTTAAATGGCGTTTGAGCCATTTATTTAGTGACTTGTAAGCCAAGTCAAGCAATGACTTGTATGTCTCTTTTAATCTGCTAGTAGATACTTGCTAAGTGTCATGACTGTTTTGTTTTACATTTTGTAATTCTTATCCCAGACTCTAAAAATGATGAGTGTTCTCTTTTGAAGACATTCATGTTCTAGTATGTATCATTTCTTTGAGTAACAGGATTTTTTTAAAGAAAATTATTTTGTCATTTTTAGAATTTTCTGTGTGTATGTTTGTGCATGTGAGTACAGCATCTGCAGAGGCTAGAAGGTGGCACCAGATGCCTAGGGACTGGAGCTTCTCTGCTTGGGTTCTGGGAGCTGAACTTAGGTCCTTTGGAAGACTGGTGCATGTTTAACCTGGAAGCCATTTATCTCTCCAGCTCTTGTAATGTGCTTTTGTAAATTAAAGGTGCTGCTTTTTACTAATATTGATTGAAGAGTGTATTAGAAGAGATGGGCTGTTTCCTGGCACTTAGGTTTACTATTGTTTCTGACACTAACTGAATGTCGCAGTAATTCATACTGCTGTGGTTTGCACGTTAGAACATCTTGAAAATTACGGCTTTAATTCTCTCTTCTGCATTTTGATGAGTTAATGTACCTTAATATAAAACTACTTGTTGTGTGTGTTAATATTTAATTAAAAATCTTTAGTTTTTTCCTGCAACAGGGTCTAATGTAGCTCAGGCTAACCCCAAACTTACTTTGTAGCCCGAGATGACCCTGATAATTTTGATCCTCATGTCTCTCTCTAGTGCTAGGATTTATGTGGTGCTAGAGCTTAAGCTTTTTAAAAACCTTTTAATTAAGGTGCTTGCATATTTGTTAATTCAGTTCTTGTTCTTATTTTTCACCGTGGTCATATTCTTCCTTCCTTCCCTCCCCTCCTTCCTTACTTCATTTATTTTTTTCTCTTCATTATTTCTTGTTGTTCACTTGTTTTGGAGACAGGTTCCCAAAACTTCACCTGATTTGAAACTCATGATTGTCCTGTTTCAGCTTCCCACATGGTGGGATTACAGCTCTTTGTACTTAGTGTTGTCTTTACATTTACCCTAATCTAAAGGTTTTTGTCATTGCTTTGGAAAATAGGAATTTCTTATATTCTCTCTCTCTCTGTGTTTGAAGGCAGGCAAAAAAGTTTGACATTGATTGTTTCTGTTGCTCTTCATCTTTATCATTTGAGAAGAGGTCTTACTGAACCTGGAACCTGCTTCTTTATGGCTGAACTTGTTGGCCAGCAAGCCCCTGTTCCATGCCACCACATCCATCTCTTGTGTGGGTGCTAGAGATCTGAACTCAGGTCTCAAGCTTGCATAGAAGCATGTTAACCACTGAGTCATCTCCCCAGTCATCTCCCTAGATTTGTCTTTGAGGCAGAGTCTTATGTAACTTTAACTTGCTGTGTAATTGGGGGTGGCCTCAATTCCTGATTCTTCTCCTGCTTCTGCCTCCAAGATGTGGGTTACAGGTGCTGGACACAATGCCAGGCTTGAAGATGGAAAATCTGTAGACATGGGAGGGCAAGAAGAAGATGGATGAAATAGACGCCCTCTCTCTGCTCCTCCTCCTCTGTACATTCCATTCCATTGTGGAAGAGCTTTTCACCCTGCTTTAAGTGTGAGTGCCTTCTGTATCATGGGTACGTTGCACAGTGAGTGTCCTCTGATCTGACCTTGCTGCAGTGTCATTCACTTGTTAGTTTCTGACTTCCTGTGTCCTGATGGGCAACCACATGATAGAACTTTAATGCTACTTCCTGGCACAGCAGGAGGTGGAAAAGCAGGAGGAAGAAACATCAATCTAACCACAAATTTTATTTCCTTGTGTTTTTGACAAGAAACATTGAAAGAAAGTCAAGCTAAACAAGAGTGCAGTCTTCACTTAGACTGAGAACAAGCTCTTTGATTGTGGGTGTCCAGAGCTGTCTGTGAACTCTAAGGAGTCTGCCTGTGACACATTACAAATTTGAGACAAAGCCTTGTTGCTAGGGGTGACCTTTATTGACCTGTAACTTCTGCAGATCGTCTGGAGTACTCTGTTATTGCTCTTACTGCTTCCTTTCTCTAAGTCTCTAATTAGATCCTGATGATTTTCATGGGAAACTGTGAGAACTGGAGACTAGAAGGCAGAGTGGGCTTGTGAGGGTGCCTGAGTGTGCTTAGTCTGCTTGGCTTAATTAGTTAACAAAAAGCAATTATAGGTGAAATGATTACTCTTGATGTTTTTTGTGGGCGAGAGAGTCAGTGTCATGCATTTAACTACAATTTTGTTGTATGTACTAACTTAGAAGAAGCAGTATCGTGTTTTGTTTCTTGCCTGCATGTATGTGAGGGTGTTGGATCCTCTGAAAACTAGAGTTATATAGACATTTGTAAGCTGCCATGTGGGTACTGGGTATTGAACCTGGGTCCTCTGAAACAATAGACAGTGCTCTTAACTGCCAAGCCATCTCTCCAGCCCTGCCTGTGTTTCTCTTTAGTCGATTTACTTAGTTCCCTCACCTGGACTTCATTAGGGGTTAGTAATCTGGTAAGACCTGTTGAGGGAAGATGATGCAATTAAGGAGAATTATGTTGTGCAAATGAAAATTTAAGAATCTGACTAATTTGTTAAAATCATAATTTTATGCAAAATCATTCATGGTAAGAATGGTTCAGGCTGTTTGCAAATGGAATGTATTGAAAAATCTTTCCTTTACTCCAATCCCTTTTTGGTTTTACATCACTTTAAACATTCTTCAAATGTTACTCTCCATGTATGCAGATAGAAGCCATTAGGAATACTTAGGTACCTTCCCCCTGAAATATAGCTAGGAACACACCTTTTTAAAACATTTTTTATTTAAAAGTTGTTTTTTTTTTTTTTTTAATTTTACATACCAACCCCCTCCCTCCCCTCCTGCCATTCACCCCACAGCTCTCCTCTCCCCTATCTACTCCTCAGAAGAGAGTAAGATCTCCCATGGGGAGCCAACAAAATCTGGCATATCAAGTTGCAGCAGGACCAAGCCCCTCACCTCTGTATCAAGACCGAGCAAGGACTCCCTCTACAGGGAATGGGCTCTAAAAAGCCAGCTCTTCCACTAGGGATATAGTTCCTCCTTGTCCCACTGCCAGAGGCTTCACAAACTCCCCAAGCCACACAACTGTCATCCACATTTAGAGGGCCTAGTTTGGTCCCATGCAGGCAGGTTCCCCAGCTGTTCATCTAAAGTCAGTTAGCTTCCAGTAGCTCACTCAGGTCAGCTGTCTCTGTGAGTTTCCCCATCATATATGATCTTGACCCCTTTGCTCATATAATCCCTCCTCCCTCACTTCACCTGGACTGAGAGCCCAGTGCTTATCTGTGGATCTCTGCATCTGCTTCCATCAGTTGCTGAATGAAGGTTCTATGATGGCAATTAGGGTAGTCATCAGTCTGATTACAGGGGAAGGCCAGTTCGAGTACCCTCTTCACTATTGCTTGTAGTTCTAGCTGGGGTTGTCCTTGTCCATTTCTAGAAACACACTTTAATACTACCTGGATGAAAGTAGTGGTCTGCTGGGCTGGCTGAGACTGACCTGTGAGACCTGACTGTTAGATGAGTGATTCAGTGAGTGAGATGCTAGGTACGACTGTTTTTGCAGTTGAGCATGGTGGAAATATTGACTCAAGGAATTTAACAAACTACAGATTATTTTATCCTCCAATATGGTTGTTAGCATTTACCATTGTAGGAAGGAGGACAGACACTAGCAGTCTGCCTTTACAATGTCATTAACAAAAATGTGGGCATGATAGCTTATTTTGGTAAACTTAGTGCTTGAGAGACCAAGGATAGGAGCTGTAAGAGTAGGTCTGGCCTAGCCTGGTCTACATTTTGAGTACAGGTAATTCTGCTTCACACAGATTGTCAGCTTTAGAACATCACTACTTGGTTGAGAGTACAGGTAATTCTGCTTCACACAGATTGTCAGCTTTAGAACATCACTACTTGGTTGATTTTTAAACTTTGTTTTAAAATTAAGTATTTACAGATTTAGGAGTTAATACTGAATTTTATATTTGAGTGCTCAATATCTCGGGATGCTCATACTGAAGACACTGTCTTGATTGGGAGGCCTCCTTAAGGCATTGCTACTCTGTCCTGTGGCATTTGTATTTGTAAACATTCTAAATGAAAGTGCCAAAAACAACTGGGTGCGGTGGTACAGAACTTTAGTTCTGGCATTCAGGAGGCAGAGACCCTCTGGGTTTGAGGCTAGCTTGGTCTAGAGAGGGTCTAGTTTCAGGACAGCCAGGGCTACACAGAGAAACCCTCTTTCGAAACAGAAAATGCCATGAACGTTGATATTTTCACCATTTTGTTTTTCAGCTCTAATGATTGGACCCATGTTCTTAAATGTGCTACACAAGTGCTCTCCACTACAGCACATCTTCAGCAGTTTACAGTTTTTTAAGATTGGTGTGTGTGTGTGTGTGTGTTGGGAGATGTACTTGTGGAAATGAAGAGGATAGCTTGAGGGGTTTGGTTCTTTCCATGTACTGTGTAGATCCCTCGAATTAAGGTCCTCGAGCTTGGCAACAAGAACCTTTACATTCTCAGCCTTCTTGCTGGCTCCTAATTCTTAAAAGCTGATTTATGTACATGCATTGGGGTGTGTGAGTGCAGGAGCCCACAGAGATCAAAGACAAGGAGCTGGAATTCAGGAGGTTATGAGCCAGCTGACATGGGTGCTGAGAAGCAAACTCTTATCCCTGCAGAGCAGTGACTACTCTTACTATCTCTCCATACATACCCCCTTTAAGTTTTATTTGAGACAGAGTCTTAATAGGTTTTTGTAGGGTAGCCTTGAAGTCATGACATTTCTGCCTTAACATTCTGAGGAGATAATAAGGTTATACAATTGTCTAAGTACCTCATAGGTACCATTATTATTAATGAGTAAATTACCTATATAGCCGATCTTTATGTTTGTGAAGGATGTTATCTTGGTTTTCTATCATTGTCCTACTGATTTTGTAGAAAGTAATTGGGAATGTTATACTTTGTGTTTTATTCTTAAAAAATCTGATAACATTATTCTGTGAAACTGTTTCTTGAGTGCTTTTGAGAAATAGCATTTTAGCAACTTTCTTACTCATTTATGAGGTCATAGTTGGATTTAGAGTATTGTGTTGTTGTTAGTATTATTATTCTTATAATAGTGTCCTGCTGTGTATGTAGTTTTGGCTGGTCTGAAGCTTGCTATGTAGCTTGGGTTGACCTCACATTTGTTTGTCTTTCTGCCTCTGCTTCCTGAACATGAGGATTTACAGGCATGCTCACTATTCCTGTTAGGCATTTAGTCTAAACTCTCACTCAACCAGAGAGAAACCAGCAGGACTCCCAGTCTCTTTTGTGGAAGGAGCTTATTGTCAGAGGCTAACCCCTGCTTGAATTTGAAATATGTATTATTGAGCATGGCCTCTCAATAATCTGAGCACTTCACCTGCTCAAAGTGGCTAGTGCCCACGTTGGGGTTTATTATGAGGGTTAAGTCATGTATTATTAAACAGTGGCCAGCTGGGTTCTGGTGCTTGATCCACACTAGAGATTTATTCTAGTCTAACCTATTGTCCTACTGTGTTTTTATTTGTGACTTTCTTGATCATACTTCTTCACAATTTCTCCCACAGAAGTATTTGCCAGTGTCTGCCTTAAATAACAAAAGCATTCAGCATCTCAAGGCTTCATTTTGCATTTTAACTGTCTCAAAGTGAGTTCTCTATTGGTGTATGTGACTCTACAGCTATATTCCCATTGGCTACAGGTTTGAGATTACTTACAAAGATAAAAAGGAAATTAACTCTTTTGAAAATCCCATTGACATGTCTTGTCAGGCATTTCAGGGTAGAGGATATAGACAGGAGACTTCTGGATCCATTTGCCTCTTCTGTGTTAAGCCTCCTTACCACTATGCAGGGTCTAGGAGGTGGGCCCGTTGGGAAGTTCATTAGGTCAGTAACATGTGCTAGAGGTCTCAGAGGCTGCTCTCTTCCTTCCATAGTTTGGAGGAGGTACCTAATAAGAATCCACCTTGTAGCATTAATTCCACTTTAGCCTCTAGAACTCTGAAAAACATTTCTGCAGCTTAAAAGCCACAAGGCCTATGATATATACTTTATCTCAGTAACAGACTAAGATAAGTCTCACCATTTCATCTTCATTTTCATGGGAATCTCCAGGCTTCATAGGAGACTCCAGTCATATGGGAGGCCATGGTTTCAGTATGTAACAAGGAAAAGTCTCCGGATGTTGAGGGAGCAAGAAAGGCTTCAGCCAGTAGTTTCTTGAGAAAAGGTCAGTAGTAGTGAAGTACTTCTGATGTCAGTTGAAATGCAAGACATTTTAAAATAGAATTATTGTTGAGTCATATTTATACAAAGATATTTGAAGGCCTGTGTTCAGGCCAGGCAGTGGAAATACCAAGATAAATGAGCACTGTGCTTCTAGTTGTGATTCTGTTACAGATTGTAGCTGTAACAGGCAGTGTTGGGATGGATAATGTAAGGAGACGGCAAAGTTTGGTGGGACTAGAGAAGGGGAGATGGTTAACTGAGCTTAGGGAAGGCTTTATGGGCGTCACTCAGCTGCTGTGTTTGGTGTCCTGTCTGTAAGGTGCTGTGGTTGAACTCGGAGCCTTGCTTATTCCATTGACCTGTATCTTCATAGTTATATTGCAAACTCACACAACAGCATATATAAAGTATGAAGATACAAACATGGAAATAGGGCAAGTTCAGTGTAAGCCAAGGGCAGAGTGTAAATAGAGCAGGCCTTGCAGAGCAGCAGCCAGTGCTCATTGAATATTGAGTCCTCTTGTGTATGATTTTGGAAACAGAAGTCCTTCCTCTGAAAATACCTTTCAAATTTCAGTTTAAAATCTAACTTTGAGGCAGTTGTTGTACTCACTCTTTGGTAAAAGCATATTAAAAATTCAATTCTAATACATCAGAGATGTATCTCCTGGAAACAGTGCCAGAACACAGTCAGAGACAGAACTGAATGGTCCATGCATCCAATGCTCTGCTTTCCTAATGGAGTTAGTCTTTGCCCCTTTCTGCCTCATGCTTCTGAAGTTTGTATATTTTGCCTAAGCTGGTAGTTTCAGAGTTAGGAGATCTGCCTCTTGGAGTCCATAGGAGGGAGGTTCATTTTGGAGTATGGAGGTAGAAAGATGAGTTCATAGGCTACATGAGGCCATGTGTCAGAAATATAGCGAGGGGAATGGCTCAGTGGTTGAGAGTGCTGTTCCCATCACTTGCGTTGGACAGATTATAACCGCCTGTCATTTCAGTTTCAGAGAATCGGATCTCCTCATTTGACCTCTGTGGACACCTGCACACACAGACACATGCACACACACACAGAAGTAAAATAAAAATTTCAAACTAATCACCCAACACAAATGCTGCTGTGTATGCCACTATTTGACTCCTTGTGCAGTTGCTGGTGTGCATATACGTATGCATATACTACATACACAGAAAGTGAGGTCCCTGGCTCCTTCCTCTCAGTTTTTGGGATACAGATTTGAGCCACCAGTGTTAGACTCTTCCAAAGAGACTTTGTCATGTGTGAAGATTGTATCTGTGTTTTAAGAAGACTGTGTGCCATTTAGTATCTGTCTTTAAAAAGTGTACTGATAGGATGTATTGTGATTGAATTTAGTGAGCAGTGTGAGCTTGTCAGTACTTTATATTTAAATAATAACCCATGGCACACCTCTTAGTGAAAGAGTTTCGGGTCTTGCTGGACCAGCCCCTTTTCTAGTGTGTGGCCCTGGATCCCTGTGGATCTGAAGTCTTTGGCATCACACTGACATCTAGAGTCAGTGTTATGTATTTGTTCTGAGGCACTTTCTAACCTGTTTTGGGTTTCTCTGTATTCTCCCTCTAGTCTTTCTTTGGGTCATGTTTTTCTTTGTTGTTCTGTATACTTAAGCAGGAGAATGTGCACTGCCCATTGCTCCATTACAGTATCAGAAGAAATGATTTTTGTTCCGAGATACTTTGTACAATAAGTTTTTCTTACAGATTGGCTTTCTCCTCACTCCTTTTCCCTCTTCTCCTTTGATTCTAATTGTTTCATCATTTCCATAGCTTAGAAGACATTTCTTCTCCTTCAGCCCTTCTCCAGGTTAAGGGCCGGCACATACTAGTATTTGGGTGAACTGACAGGATACACATAGCAATTTAAAAAACTGTTTGGATGAAAAAAAAATTTTTTTTAATTAGGCTCCTTAGACTATTCCTGGAAAATTAAAAAAAAAGAGATTTCCCAGTAGAATTTTCTTGAGGTTTTCATATTTTATAGTTACTGTTAGTGATAGCTTCTAGGGCTCTGCCTTCTGGTATGGCTGGCCTTTCCCATTGGTTGTATCTTTTCCTTTTGGTGGTGGCAGTTGTTTTTGAGATGGGTAACATTTATCTCTGGCCTCAAATTCATCCTGTACTCACGTATGACCTTGAACCTTTGACTCTTTATTCCACCTCCAAAAGGTTGGGATTTACATCCTTGTGCTGCGTTGCTGAGTTTGTGTGGTATGGGGATCAGATCAGGGGTTTGTGCTGGCTCGGCAAGCTCTCTGCCCACGACTACTTCATCAACATGCCAGTGTTTTTGACTGATTTGTGTCCATCCACACTGCAGTAGATGCTGGAGTTGTACTTTCGGTGATTCAGTTAAAGAGTAAGCACATCTATGATCTTCCAGGGTTGGGAAGTGCTCTTCTGTTTTCATAAGTGCTGTCTCTCTCCTGTGACAGGAAACATGAGCTGTGCTTAACATTATGTGACCAGTGATGTCATCCTACAGCTGCATAGGAGCTACTTAGCCTCCATGCACCTCATCAGTATGTGAGCATATGTACTTTCAGTTTGAATTGTCTTTTTGTGTGAGAAAAGAATCCAACCTTTGTTTTTTGTTGTATGTTGTGTGTTCTTTTGAGACTAGTGCCAGACTGACTTTGAACTCACTATGTATGTAGTTCAGGACGGACCTTGAGTTTTAAATCTTCTGTTTTTACACAGTACATACAGGATTACAAGTATATATTACCAAAGGATATAGTGGTACACACCTTTAATCTCAGTACTCCAGAGACAGAGGCAAGTTTGTCTACTAAGTGAGTTCTAGGACAGCCAGAGCTATTACAGTACAGCCCTACCCCCCCAAGGAATAAACAAACAAATATGTTACCATGTTCATCCTGGTTTTGTTTCTGAAATAGCTTAGTGTCTTGCTATAAAGCCCAAGTTGGCCTTGAGCTGATAATTCTGCCTTAATATCCCAGGTATTGGGATGACAGATGCATACCATCATGCTTGGCCCCTTCCAGTTATTTTAAAAAGTCTGGTTACCATTTTTCCTTTTTAAAAAGAACGTCTCACCGTATAGCCCTGGCTAGCCTGCAAGTTGCTATGTAGACTAAGTTGAACTCTTAACTCTCAAAGATATGCCTCCTCTGCTTCCCAAGTGCTGGGTTCAAGGTTGTATACTACTACACCTGGCTACATTTTTTTCTTCCTTTAAATAGGATATGGGAACTGAAAGTCTGTCATGATGCTGTTGTCAATTTTTTGACTCAGAACTTTACAGTTCTTAGTTCCAATCTTCCTTCAGACTGTTTACTTTTTCTTTTTCTTTTGTTCTTTTTGAAAAGCACTCTGAAGGCAGAGGCAGCTGTATCTTTGTGAGTTTCGGGCCAGCCTGGTTTACATAGGAAGTTTCCAGCCAGCTAGGACTTCAAAGGAAGATTGTTGTTTCACATAATAAGATAAAATAAGCCTTAGCTCCAATTGGAAAAGTGTGAGCAGGCAGTCTTTGTCTTTATGCTTTTTTTATATCACAGGAGGGTGGATTGAATATGTGGTTAATATTCTGTTTTGGTTTTTAAAAAGTTTAGATTTTTATTTTTAAAAACTGATTCTGGGGTGGGACCCAGGGCTTTAATGAATATTGGGCCAGTGCTTTGCCACAGAGCTATATCCCCAGCCTGTGAAAAGCCCTTACAAATTGGATAAACTATTCTTATCTGGGAGGGATGACAAGAGAGAAAAAAAAAATTACACTTTGTAGTTACCATTTTGTATTTGCCTCTTCTAGTTATCTGTTCTCTGTCTACACAGTTATAGAAAGCTTAGCTTTGGAGTCATATGTTATGATATCCTGCTACCCATAATGTTGCATTCCCTCCAGAATCCTGGCTGTGGCTTGTGTACTCTGTAGGAAGTTACCTAGACCATCCTGTCCCCAGTATTCAGTCCCAGAGCTAGCAAGATAGTTTTCGTGTCACTAGTGATTTTTATTTTTTCCTTACTGGTAACAAGTGACCTAAACATTTAATCTACACAGGTTTGTAGCACTGATTTAGGGCCTATTGCTCACTGGCTGCAGTACAAAGAAGCTTTTAGTTCATAAAGATCCCTTCTTACCTGTATTAAAAATGGAGGCCTCTGACTGTTAAACAATATATCAAATACCCTCTGGCCATACCTTTAAAGAAACTTTGTAATAGAGTCTCCTAAGGAAAAACTTGATTGTTGATAGCTTGTTGGAAGCATTTTCTTTTCAGTGATAGATTCTTTATATTTGAATTGTGTTCTTTGTTGCTTTATACTTACAGATTGCTGGCTTGTTTCCACATATCTCTTATGGTATAATTCTTGAGTGATTTCCTGAAAGATACGCCGAGCACTTTTCTGTAAAATCAAAAGGGAAGGTTTGTTTTTCAGGAGCATGAGCTTCACCTTTATTCAGGGGGCTCAGCAGTGGGATCCCTCTGCAGTCACACAGTTAGCTCTTGTGTTCTAAACACATTCAGAAGACTTTATGACAGATATATCCGGTTGGGATGGCAACTTTTTCCCCAGATGATTGCAGAGAATCCTTAACTGGGAATAGCAGTCTCCAGGGTGGACATTACAGTGCTATTCTCTGGACTTCCTAACACAGCTCACATGTAGCTGGTTCCCGCCCACCACAGTGTAGAAATATAAGTATTGGCAATACCTTTTGTGAGTCTTCTTTGGCTTCACTGCTTCTTGAACCGCTAGATTTTGACTGTCAAGAATAAGAAAATCTGTGAGCATTTTTTGATATTATTCTGAAAGAGAACTGAGTTGGCTCCGTGCTTGAATGACACACACTGGATAACCTTCATAACATTTTAGGTGCTTTTGTTAAATTAACAAATGAATTTAACAACTTAAATGAATCTTATTATAACATATGAATAATTCAAATTGATATTTATACTTCTGCCTTTTAAAGGAGATCAGAGATACTTTTTTGATATATTTAGGTCTTGATTATTTTAAGGCACTTCTATCTTCATTAACTGTTTCTGTTCTTAAAAATTTCTTCTGGTTTTCCTAAATAACAGTAGCCTCTCCCCTCCCTACTCCTCATCCTTGCAGTAAAAAGCCAACTTAGATGCTTGATGCCCTAGTTGTGGGTTATAAAGAGGCACTGTGAGTGTGGTCTCTGACTGACTGATAGTAAGGAAGGCCCAAGGGTACCTGCAGCCTCCTTCCAACTCAAGGCCTCTGAAGTTGGGAACTGGGTGTTTGCAGGGCAACTGTTTCTGAGGTGGACAGATGAAAATAATTTCTCTATGGCAACATTCAAGGTGAGAGAATTTACTTACTTTGAAGAAGACTATGAAGATCACACACACCCCGGTGATATAGACAGAGAACAGTGCTAAGAGCACTATCAGGAGACTTCGTACCTCCTTGCTGAGAAGTCTTTCTTCATGGTGGAGACAGAAAGAACAGTCACTGTTGAAACATGTTCTGGCAGGCATCTGTGAACTATCCCTTACACCACATTTAGAGGTTGAGCCTGAACTTGCTGTGCTCACCCATCCCAGCAATGTCTACCTGGGGCCCCGTGAGTAGAAGAAGCTTGAGAATAGGATAGAGTCAGTTCAGTGGCCTTTAAATGTGTCATGCCAAAAATGCTTCTTAATAAAACATTCAAAAATGAAGTTGAAGAGCCAGGCCTGGTGGCTTACTTTTAATGCCAGTACTTGCAAGGCAGAAACAGACTCTTGAGTTTAAAGCCAGCCTTTAAACTACATAGTAGTCTACATAGTATGTTCTAGGACAACCAGAGCTACATGGTGAGACAAACAAACAGACAAACAAATCTGGTTGAACATCTGTTGCAGTGCTAAGAACCACCTTTTTGTTTTTGTTAATTTTTTTCCTTTTTATATAATACCTTAATGCTGATTGAGCCTAATGCCTCACACATGCTTAAGCCTTCTACCACTGAACAGCCCAAGAATTACTTTTTATAAGCATTACTTTTATTTGTTTGTTTATTTATTTATTATGCAAACAGTTCTGCCTGCATGTTTGCCTGCAGGCCAGAAGAGGACACGAGATCTCATTACAGATGGTTGTGAGCCACCATGTGATTGCTGGGAATTGAACTCAAGACTATAAGCATTACTTAAATACCAGACATTTAAATTTCCTTTTGTTAGAAGTGATCAACAAATGTCACCAAGTCTGTTGATGCAGTACAGACATTTTCTTGGTATTTATTGGTACAACTGGCTAACTAGTGCTGTCTGGTAAAAATGGGAGGCAGCAGAACCCTGAGGACCTTAGAGCCAGCCCCTTGCTTTAAAGGCAATTGTGCTTCTCCTAATGAAGCCCACTAAGGAATAATACTGAACACGTCTACACATTCTTAATTCTCCTTTTGGGCAGGAAGTGTTCTGTATTCACAGAGAGGAGATTAAGTAACTTATGTGTCTTTCAGTACTGATTATATGAAACATGAAATACAATTAGATACAAAATTATGTCCCATTAACCCATAGTTCCAGCTAAATATCCCATATATCCCCATGGACTCAGTTTATACAGTGCATATTATTTTCTTTGTAAAACATCATAATGCTTTGCACATGTCTTTAACTCTTTCTCTCACAAGCATGAATTATGGTGTAAATATGGTAGCATAATATCTTGACACTAGCTGCTAGTTTTCAGAACCTCGATGACTTACTGCTTTTGGTATCAAAAGACACAGAGGCCTGTGTCAGTTCTGTCTCCATCCCCAGAATCACTCCTGAAGCTGGGCAGCCACTCTTCTTCCCTGTGCCGCAGTGTCTAGGTGGCACGGGAGGGCTGTGTGTGCTGCAGTGTCTAGGTGACACGGGAGGCCTGTGTGTTCGTCTAAGTGTGACACAGGGACCTACGTCTTACCAGTTTTCTCAGAAACTGGCTTAGCATTGCACCACCTAGAATATCACTTTGTAAGATAAACAGAAGTGGCCAATAAATTGGACTAAAATAATTAAGAGGATTAAACACAAATTTGGAGAGAAGCCACCAGTACATCCTTGGCCTTTGTCATTCTGCCTGGATATCAGAGAAAAACTGATTCCTTTGGCTTCCTGGAAAGATCCCTGCAACCCTTCACTCACATGAGGACATCAAACCGACATAAATATCAGCGGAGATATCACCAAGCCATTGCCTTGATAGTCTGAGATAAAGACATTGCAAACAGACTGTGGTAGCCCATGTCTGTAGTGCCAGCTCCTTGGGAAGAGGCAAGAGGAGGACTTGAGCCCATACATAGTTTAAAGCCAGCCTAGATCAGTGTAGCAAGACCTGATTTCTTTTAGAGGAAAAAAGAGAGAGAAAAGGCTTCACATGATTATGTCCCTAACAACCATCTCCATGTTGACAAATGTGATGTAGCCCAGTAACTGACCTCTTACCACCAGTGTAGTCCCGTTTCCAGTCTGTTTAGCTCTTGGTGCTGGCTCGTGGGGAAATGCTATTCCACAGATGTAAACGGCACTATCATTTGGAGACACCCTGTTGACAGTGAGGGAGACTCGGTTCTGGTCCAGGGTTTCTTTCACTGTGAACTTGTCGTCCTCATTTCTGCATCCATCCAAGCACAGAACCTCAGGCTGATGAGTGCCACAGCGAAACCACAGGCTTCTTGACTGCTTTGAAGAACATTCAGTTGTGGAAAAGGTACACTCCATGGTGACAGTCTCAGAAGTGTAGTCCACCTCTAGGTAGCTGGGCTGCACCACAGAGACGGTACAGGCACCCACCATTGCTGTGTGAGGAAGCACATGAGTGTTGGGGAGCTTCTTTGCTGTTGCTGCTTCTTGGCACTGTTGGGCCAGGGAGCAGTCGGTCTCCTTTGATGCTTGTCCTATTCCCATTAAAAACAAGACTGTAAAGATAGCAGTGGGCCTCACCAGTGCTAACTCACTGCTGCTGGTCTTTCTTTACCTGAAGGTGTTGGCATGCCGTCTGGCTACCTGAGGACAACCTCAGAGAGGTTCTCAAGGGGTCAGTATGACGAGTAGAGGTGGTGTGTCTACAGCCAGAAGTACATTCTTACTGCCTACAAGCACTTCCTCGATCTCAGGCCTCCCATGTAATCTTGAAGAGCTTGTTTCCTCCTGCACACCCCTTGCTCTGGGTGTGATTGAGCACACAAGCACTACTACCAGATTTTCTGCCTGTTGGGGGCTCTGTTGCCTAGAGATAAATCTCGTATGTATTTGGGAATTAGGATAATGGGAAAAGATGTACCTATGAGAAAATGCAGCAGAAAAGCCTATGGCTTTCCTGGCTACTGCAGAGCTGAGGTCAGGGAGGGAGTCCCCTGTGCATTGGCCTTCCTTTACTCATTGTATAGTAATGAGATCGCAGTGTTAGCATTTAGGCATCTGTACTGAGCTGTCCTTAGTAAGAGCATCCTGCTGTGTGCATTCCCTTATAAGAGGTGGGCCTGGCCCATCCCCCATCTCTGTTTCTCTTTCTCTTCCTGGTTTCTGCTCCCTTTTCTGCCTTCTTTCTCCCCTCAGTAAACCTTCCATACGGGCCCTGCTGTATTGTTTGAGTCCTTCAAGCCACTTTGCAAATACATCACCCAGCCTGTAGTGGGACCCCATCTGTACTTGTAGCTCTGAGCAGTACTTGGGTTTTCTGTCATGATGGGATGCTGCTCCCTTGTGCAGTCCATACAGAGTTTAAATGTGATGGCGGCTGAGCCACAGGATCTGATAGAAGGCAGCTGTCATTGCTGCCTCTGCCGTTACTGCTCTCCACTGTGTGAGCTGCTTGGAGCTTGAGTTCCTATCTTGACCTTCTAGCCCCAGAAATGGGATGCTGGAAAGTCACATGAAGAATAATATTGGTTAAGGCAATATTATGGGCTTTTAGTTCATCTTCTGCCTAGTATAGGCCAAATGGTCTCAGAAAAAGTAATGAGCCAAATGGTCATACTTATCCTAATTTGCTCCCAGTATGGGGGGGGATCAACCCAAGCCCTCTGATACTTTTATTCATTTAGTGGTGGTTCTCAACCTTCCTAATGCTAGGATACTTTCCTCATGTGCTGACCCCTAACCATGAAATTATTTTATTGCTCTTTCATACCTGTAATTTTGCTGCTGTTATAATCATAATGTGATATGAATCATAATGTAAATATCTGATATTTGACCCCCAAAGGATTTGTAACCCAGAGGTTGAGAGCTGCTAATTTAGGGGCTGGGGCACTTTATAACTTAATGTCTTGTTCTGTAGGTTCCCACCCAGAGCAGCAGAGACAGTGAAGTTAGTCACAGCGTTTGTGAGTCTGTTCTGACATTTCTCATTGAGCCAGTCTGAGGCTCTGTGAGCCTTGCGGAAAGGAGTTAGTGAGCTGGGAATGCTTCCCGGCTTCTGTGTGCCAAGAGCAGTGGGCTTACCCTGTTTGTTGACTGCAGCCTCTGCCCAGGCACAGCTCCCTTAGAAGCCCAGGGCCACTGCAGCACAGTCCTTTGTGCAGATTTGAAATGGATCAGCCGCAGTCTCAGATGGCTTTCAGGTGAAGATTTTAAGAGTAAAGCCAACCTTTATTTAACATGCTAAGAAGCACTTGCAACTTGGGAGTTTTCTATTTCAGTCATAGATTGGGAGCAATCATGAGACTGGCCAAGGAAGAGGCAGAGCTTCCTCTCTAGTTGAGCAACATTAGCCAGAAGGAGAAGTCTGGCTAGTGTCTCACTGAAACCCTCTCCTGCCAAGTTTTTCTTTTAGGAATTTCTTAGGGTCTGTAGTCTTTTTTTTTTTTTTTTTTTTTATTTTTGTTTAAACTTTATTTATTTGCCTTGGCGTTTTGCCTGGAACTGGAACTACAGACAGTTGTTAGCTGCCATGTGGGTGCTGGGAATCGAACCCGGGTCCTCTGGAAGAGCAGATGGTGCTCTTAACCACTGAGCCATCTCTCCAGCCCGGTCTGTAGTCTTTTATTTTAAATCAGTTTCCACTGAAAATGTTGAAAGTTTAGCTTGGAGGAGATAAAATCACCCTACTACTTTTTGAAAATTAAAGGATACTGCAAACTTATTTTGTTTGTGCTTATGTATGTCTGCCTGTTCAAGGTGTGTGCTTGTGTCTGTGGGAATGTTGGCATGAATGTTGAGGTACATGTGGAGATCAGAGGATAACCTTAGTTGTGTTCTTGGGCACTGTCTGTCTACTTTTGCTTCTCCAGACAGGATCTCAGTGTTTGAGTAGGCTGGGCTGGCTAGCGAGCCCTAGGGATCTGCCCAGCTCTGCTTCTCCATCACTGATATTGTAAGTGTGAGCCACCAGGCCTGACTTCTTTACATGGATTCTAGAAACCACATGTAGATCCTTCTGCACAGCAAGCATTTCACTGAGTTATCTCTCTAGCTTCAACATTTATTATTAATAAATTACTATTATTATTTTGGATTTTCTAGACAGGGTTTCTCTGTGTAGCCTTGGCTATTCTGGAGCTCTCTGTAGAGCAGGCTAGCCTCAAACTCAGAGATTCACTTGCCTCTGCTTCTGCCTCCTGTGTGCTGAGATTCAAAGTGTGCACTACTGCCACTGCCACCACCACCTAGTACAACGTTTATTATTTTGGAAAATGTCAAATATGCCAAAAGTGGGTACTAGCACAGTGGACCTCCCCTTGCCTGGCTTTACTTCAGTCTTTTTTCAGACCTCCGTACTATCTCTTACTTCTTTGATATTGTATCTACAGACATTTCTTAAGGAAAGACTTTTCTTTAATGCCAACTAAAATAGTATATAAGAGTAGTATGTACTCACTGCAGACAGTAGAGCAATGTAAGACATCATCATTGTTGGTTCTTTAGCCAGAAGAGCCACCGTTAACATTTTGCTAGAATTCATTTTCTCCCCCTTCCACCCTCCGTCTCCCCTCCCTGTGTCCTGTTTTCTTTTTTCTGTGTGTGAACCCAGAGCCTTGATAGGCAAGTAGCTACTGCTGGACTATGGACCTACCCTGTATCTATTTACAAATGAAGGGAAAAAAATTTATTTCAAGAACTTTTGCTCCATTTCTTTCTTTGTATTCTAAATTTTGTGGGTAAATCTGAGGTTATTTACAACTATGATGAAAGAAATAGCTGTTATAGAGCTAGAACATGTATAGGCAGAATTTGAAGATTAGTAATATTATGGGGTGGTTTTTCTCTAGAACAAGTTATAGTATTTTAAAATTAAGTTTTTTTCAGCCTTTAGAAACATTGTCCTAGAAGTATTAAGCAAATCGTTGTGCAGTGTGCACTAGTCCAGAGCAAGCTTGCCTGTGTGGGAATTGAATCATTGGCACATGTGGTCCTGAGCAGATTCCGTTTGGTGAGGTGTGCCCAGAGCAGCATAACAGCAAAGGGCTTTGTTAAGGCTAGTAGGAAAAATTCATTCACCGTGGGGAAGAGCAGACCCCGCCACCTTAGTGTAAGTTATTTGGCAAGAGCATAAAGTATACATGTATTAGTCAGAAAGCAGCAAGCAGCAGTTCATTTAAATGAAATAGAAGAAAAGATACCCTCCTTACCGACATGAAAGAAGATCAGGTGGATTTCCAGCTGGAAGCCAATCTTGCTCGTGCTCCCTGGGCCCATCACTCTGCATGTAGGATGGCCTTCCATTTCCTTCTTTGTTTTTTCAGAAAGGAAGAAGTAAAGAGGAACTCTTATTAAGGAAGCACAAGCAGGAACTTTTAGAAATTGTGTAAACATGGTTTGTAACAAGTTTCACCATTTACAAGCAGGAACTTTTAGAAATTGTGTAAACATGGTTTGTAACAAGTTTCACCATTTAAAGTAGAGATTTCAGTTGGGACTGTTTTTCTATAAACTTGTGTATATTAGAAATTGTCTTAGGGTTTTGATGTTCTGTGTGGAGGTTTGCTTTATACCTGGCTGTGTTCCAGGAAGTCATGTGGGCCTCAGACAGTGCCTGACATTTTCAGAGTGCTCTTGATGTTGGTGAGGGTCCTCTGTGTAGTGCCTCTCAGGGCCAGAAATTGCTAAACCTGAGCAGCCACAGGCCGTATTTCCTGTAGGCCTGGGAGAAAAACCAGTGGCAAAGGCATGCTAGTATGATGCAGTACACGGCTGCCATTAAGTATGTCCACCTGGCTTTAATTCAAAGACTCTTTAGTGTTGACATACAAAATGGGTGTGCCTCTTGGTCCCTGTTCTGGGTCTGAGTCACACACAACCCCCTCACTGCCATCACACACATTCAGCCTCAGTCAGGTGGGTTTTTTTAAGTGGCAGGAACTGATCCAGCAAAAAGAGACTTGTTAACAAGAGTTGAGATGGGTCCTGGAGATTTGGAAGGCGTGGAGAAGCGTGTGAACTCAGTCAGAAGGAGCTTGAGTCACACTGTTCCAGTGTGATACTGGGCTGCTGCCTCCACCACCCCCTAGCCACTTCCACATTAGTCTGCACTTAGCAAAAAGCCTCCTGGTCATTCCAGTCTTGGCAACAGGCCAAGGTATTGCACCTGGCCCCTGCTGCAAGGGAGGCCAGAAAAGCAGCTTCCCCTCCCACTAAGGATTAACTAACTCCGCAAGCAGAATGCAGTGCTGGCCACTGAAAAGTGCTCAGTCTCCATCGGTGTCCCCATCCCGTCCACCTACCCCTCCCCCCATATCCTGTCTGCTCTAGTCATCTGCTGGTGTTAGAACTCTTCAGCATCAGAAACCTTACTCAGAATTTAGTGGCATATCACCATACCCTCTAAAAGCACCCCACATTCAAATATACTCTTGATTTTGTTCGCATAGTCAGGGTGTGGCTTGTAGGAGAATGTGACCTTGCCTGCTTTCCACACCCCAGGCTCCTAATGCTTGTAGGTGTGAAAGTGATTGACAGAAGACTTAGGGAATGGGTCAGTATCTCTTGAAAAGTACTTGTATTTCTGTGGATTAAAATTCTTCATGGGTCTATTTTAATTTTCATCCAGGTAAGTCTTTAGGCTGGAAGGTGAGTAAGTGTTCTATGTATATGATTCCTTGTGCTGACCAAAACCCCCTTTCAAGTACTAGCATTTGCTCTCTGAACCCTGTATTTGAGTATTTACTGACTAGTTTTCTGAGCCACAAAAGCTCCATCAGTGTAGGCTCTGGATGCAGACAGCCTGGGGGCATCACTGTGGGCACGTTCTGTCACTGCTTCCCGACTGTCCACCTCTCTTGAAGAGAGTGGGGAACTGTCAGAGATAGCACACCTAAGAGCATTCAGTACCTGGAACGTGTGTTAGCTCTCTCTGCCCTTCCCTCTTGTAGTGAATCATTTGTTCAAGGATTTAACTTTCTGTTTTTATTTGTTCTAGTAGGTGGCAAGTGGGAGAAACCATCAGAAGTTTTGGAGATCAAGGGACAGAATTGGGAAGAGCAAGTGAATAGCCTGCCTGAAGTGTTCAGGAAAGCTGGCTTCGTCATCGAAGCTTTCACTAGACTGCCATACCTGTGTGAAGGCGACATGTACAATGACTACTACGTTCTGGATGATGCTGTCTTTGTTCTCAGACCAGTATAAACGTGTGGAGGCCTAAGCCTTCAGAGTCCACCCTTGGAAGCTGCCCTTCAGAAGAGGGGCTGTGTCCAGTGATGTGAGGGGACTGCCTCTGGGGCTGCCATTCTCAGTATCATGTAGGAATTTTAAAAGCCAAAATACTAATTCTTTCTTTGTAGTGTGTAAAGGAGTGTTTTTAAAAACAAAACCCAACTCTTTGTGTATTTTTAATCAACTCTTTGCTCAGAGTCATGCTCCGATGCAGACCACTCTCCAATTATGATGGAAGATATTTTTTATACTTAATTGCTGT